>JAHPZR010055928.1:25000-100000 GCA_019787425.1 Platygyra sinensis | reverse complement strand
GTTCTGTGGAACAAGATTCCCTCAGAGATTAGAAAACTGTCTAGTTTAAATGTTTTTAAAACTTCATTTCATGGGAAAGATTTTTCTAATACACCTTGACCCATTGTAACTTTTATTATTCATAATGTAAGTTTTTGTATTTTTAAGATTATAGTCAATAGTTCTTTAGAGTATTTTAGTCTAGTTTTAAACACGATTCCTAGGAAGACCATGTTAAATGATATGATTTCGTGTATAAATAAAGATTGATGATGATAAGCCCCCGTCCCGCGAGAAAAAATGAGTTTCGGTACTCGGTACGATATACGAGACGGATAGTATAAACAGTAATGTCGCTCGGCTTTGCTTCTCATTTCCCTGATAGAAATATCCATGTGAGCACATAGCTGCTTCACTAGTAAAACTTTGCTCCCAATCGCAGGCTTCTTGTTACTGCCTTAAAAGTTCCTGGAATTACGAGGCCATTTTCAAGTTTCCTGCTTCCAGTGACTTCAACTACCACGTGATTATCCTCATGAGCTCGTAGAAATGTAAACACGAGGAAGGCAAGTTAAATGGGTGCATGTCCAACCAGCTTGTTACTCTCTAGAATGAATATGTTCCAACAGCATATTCATCATACTCTTTTAGCAATGTGTCTTTATTGTATGTTTAATTGAAGACAACTTAACATTAACCAAAGGCTTTTCTTTTTAGACAAAACATTTCACAATAGCAAAGGCATAATTTTTTTTAGAATTGTTCTATTACAGAAATAAAATATATTTTTTGATAAAATAGTCTTAAGAACGTTTCGGGTTTTCTATGGGGTTTTTGAATTTTTATGTTGCAGTTTGGTTTTAAATAGAAATAAATTAATATTCCTAGGAAGACCATGTAAAGTGATATGATTTCGTGTATAAATAAAGATTGATGATGATGATGATGAGTGTCATTTTGAGGCTAAAAATTGATAAACGAAATATGCCCCCCCCCCGCCCCACCCCTCTCGCCTTAGAAAATTAAATAAGCGCCTGGGCGCTAATTCGAGCATTTATAGTATGTCAGACTCTGGTGATCTGTAAGTGGCGAGACAATTAAGTTAGTTCTATTGACCTGGGTGCGACTGCGCAGAAATCAATTCTTAAGAGCGGACGAGACGCGTAGAGACGTTGTGGCTTTCGTGGACCAATTACTCTTGGCCAGAAAGCGAACAGCAGTCTACTCGTTGTCGTCAAATTGAGAGATCTGGCCAAGTCCTTTCTGATGAGGCTCCCTCTATACATAGTGGCCTTGGGCAAGAGGAGTCTCTTTTACCGTACTTCTTCTCGACTTAGATTCAAAAGCAAATTGTTTGGCCTGTTAACTGACACCAAAGATAATGAATGGCCTTCCGGCTTCAATAGGATGCTTTCCCGGGGGAGCGTCCATGCAGCAGTCGCATTCTGTTGCAGAAACCATCGTTAATAGATGGTGCTGGTAATGACTCAAGCTGCCCACAGTCCGAAATGAAAAAAGTTCCACAAGTTTGCCTTAGGAAGGAAAATAGTAGCCTAACTTGATAGTGCGAGTTTTCAAGCAATAAAAGGACACGCTTGAGGACGGGAAGTATTCGTATTTAGGTATCGTCGATGGCCACTTAGGTTGTTCTTAACAAGTGCAGATATCTTTAAAGAGCAGATAATGCAAACCTCTTCCGCATCTCACCTTTCCTTTCCTTTCCGACACCTTAACAAAAACACGAAAAAAGCAACCGACAAAATGATTCCAGTAATGCCCGCGGTTCCAGCGATCAAGGGAACTGAAAATTTAACCGAAGCCTTGTGAAGCGTCTGATCGCCACCATCAGTGGCCCAGGGGTGGATCACCTGTGTGAAAAATAAAAATTATAATAATCAACTCACTAGTTCTATGAGCTGCTGCTGCTGCTGTTGCTCGCACAAGGAGCGCGTGCTCGAGCGTGGGAAATCAAGTGCAGAGGAGGCAAAGTGAGAAAACTAGTTGGGAATAAGTTCATTCTATGCTGTAATTTTGATGTTAAAAAGCTTCCAATTAATCTTCCAAACTTCTACAGAGAATGTTTTGAGTGTTTTGCGCAATGCTCCGCATCCACATGTAATAGTGTTCCGGAGCTATCACACGAAGAAATATTCAACACTGTTATCTGGAACAACAAATTCATTTGCATCAATGGTAAATCTGTGTTCAATCAAAGCTTGGTTAGTAAAGGATTATTCAGAATAGGTGACTTGGTCACAGAAAATAATCAATTTATCTTTCAAGGCAATTTGCGTCAGTTAGACTTTTCCCCAAAAGACGTCTTTGATCTGATGTCCTTAATGGATGCTATCCCTGCACCGTGGCGAAAATCCCTTAAAACAAATGGTTATGTAGACAAAATCTCGTTTGTCCTTCAGGACCACATTCAACTAGTCTTAGATAACCAGAACGTCTTGATAAGTGAGGTGACCTCTAAAAGGGTCTATTGGGAATTAATTTCTGGGCTTGTGGCTCAACCGACAGCTCAATTGAAGTATAATGAAACCTTTGATGATGTCTGTTTGGATTGGAAGGAAATTTATAGTTTGCCCTTCAAAGTCGCTTTGGACACAAAAACACGAGAATTCCAATATAAGATTCTGAATAGGTATCTAGTGACAAACACTTTTCTAAAGAAAATAGGTAAAACAGATTCGGCAGCCTGTTCCTTTTGTGGTGTGATGGAGGAATCCCTCGAACATCTTCTCGTGACTTGCCACTTCACTGCAACGCTGTGGAAAGAACTTTTAGTCTGGTGTAACGGTAGAGATATCAACATTGAAACCCTTTCTGCGGTGGATATATTATTTGGTGACTGGCAAAGAAAAGATTGTTTCTTGTTATTTAATCATATTATTCTTATCGCAAAGCAGTACGTATATTATTGCAGGACCAATAATTTAAAACCCCTCTTTAATGTTCTATTACTAAGAATCAAGTCAGTCTATCAATTAGAATGCAAGATTGCTAAATGGAAAAATAAGTGGCAAGTTCACTCTTCGAAATGGAGTAAGTGCGGCTTCGAAGATAAATAAGTTATTGAAATGTGCGTGGTGATAGTAACAGTAATAATAATGGTAATAATGATAATAATAATAATAATAATTATTATTATTATTATTATTATTATTAATTAACAATATCTACTTTAATTTTAATCTTAGTATCTTAGTACTTTTGTCATTTGGTATGCGTCTGTAAAAAACTAGATGTAAAAAAGATGATGATGAAGGGGTGTGTGTGTGCTTGTATGTAAGTGTGTGTAAGTGAGTGTAGTAAGGTAGTAAGTGAGTGTAGTGAATTGTACGTAAAACTGATAATCAATAAATATCATTAAAATACAAAAAAAAAAAAAAAAAGTGAGAAAACTCCTTGGTTTACCCTGATGAATCTTGCCATTAATAAAATCTAATTGCGATAATATTTTAACAGCAGACTGGTAATGCGAATGAAGCAAGAATAAAGAAAATAATATCAATATGCCATTTAATAAGAGAATACTGAAGTGCAATCATTATATATTGTACCATGCAAAAGTAATGCAAGGGAACTTCAACGACATTAACACCGTGTTGCCTATACTCAAATTAAATTGTGTCAAAATATTTCTTTCAAATTTTGAAAAGCTTCGAGCCGCACCTTGAATCGAACGTTTAAAGAAAATTTTAGCGGATAAAGTTGCTAAAAACGCCTGTACAAACCTTGAAGGTTGTTTTAGGAACTTTTATGGCAGTCGGTATCGTCTGAGGGTTTCTTATCTTTGTAGCTATAATGTGAGAGGTGGGAATAACTGCCTCTGTTGTTGTTGTTGTTGTTGTTGTTGTTGTTGTTGTTGTGGTTGTGGTTGTGGTGGTTGTTGTCGTTGCTGCTGTTGTTGTTGTTAGAGGTGTTCCAGTTGCTAAAATATGCATGAGCGGACCTGTAAAAATCAAAAGAAATCACAGTATAAAAAGTACAATAAAAGTGTATTTTTTTCTTTGTGAAGAGTCTACTTGTGTATAATGTCACTTACACTGCATAACACCAGCAACCTTGAATAACAAACAAAATGGCTTCCTTTGCAAAGCACCGTGTGAAATGGCAAGCTTTATAACTCTTCCTTGCAAAGGTTTTTTCGGCTTTAGTATGGGTTCATCTATCTGTAAATAACAACATCGTAGGTAAAAACCTTGTTACATACTGGAGTGCCTTAATTAACTATCAACATAGTCTCTTGCTATCAGCCATCTGTACAATGGGAGGAATAAACTGGAAAAAAATATTAACCAAACAAATCCGGCGGGAGGCTACCATGTGAACAAATCAGGGATGCTCGTTGGAAAATTTGAATTAAAACCCTACTAGATACTAATCTGGGCGTGATTCGGGCTTTCTTTGACCGGCTTGAGGACACCACTTTCCTGAACGGAGATTACAGCCTTTTCCATTTTCTTCATCAAAAGCAACTCTATATGACACCTTGACGGCTACAACTAGTGTCGTTTCGTCCTTACCATGCTAATAGCTGTTATTGGAGTTGAGCCTGCTGCCAAATATTCCTTTGTTTAGAAAGGCATACAAGCAAAGCGAATTGACTCTTTCGCCTCGTTTGCATGTCAAACCGCTGATAACTGCGGTAAGAGCTATTGAGACCAAGATCCTTGATTTACACCCCTATGCGACACGACGAGGGTCCCCGATCTTTTTACAAGGGAGTCCCCCCCTCCCACCCCCAGCAAACGGACCATTTACTTACACTTGCAGAAATTATGAAAGGTCAGCGTTGAATCTTATCAATGAAAACTAGACGTATATTTAGCTTTTTTTTTACTTTATTTTAGCCAAATTAGTCGTCAACACCTAGAAACAAATGCCTCATTTCTTCTAACTGTCTAACAGGATGTAATCAGATGATGTAATCATTTGCCATTTTCCATATGCATTTAAGGATGTATGCCTTAAGAATAATTTTTTTGTGTGTAAACAACTCTGGCGAACAGTTTTGGTACCACGTTAACGTTAACGACGAATTGTAAGAGTCGTTCTGTAGCGCGGCTGTTAGATGAACTATGGGACGTCCCGGGTTGCCGGTTTTGGGTATTTCAGGTAAAATGTAAAAACGTCCCGCATTAACGTGGTTTTTATAAGGTATTGCTTAGTCTTTTGTCAATGTAGCCGTCTTTTAACTTGCGTTGAATAGAAGAAGTAGTTCGTTTTTGAATTCGCTTAGTTACGTCTTTTTCTTGTTTTCTGTAGAGATGTTGAATCTTCATGTTTCGAAAAAAAATGTGTTTCTTTTTTGAGAAAATTTGTATCTGTAGGTATAAGACCCCCATAAACTGGAGAAAGGGCATAAATTATCTCCTAATATGTCGATTCATTTTCCGTCTACCCTTACCTTCAGCATATAGTTCTTCTCAAATTGTGTCCATAGTGTCATTGCCACTTGAAGTCCCCGAGCAAAACTTGTGTTGTTCAGCGGTATCCATCCACCGTTGCATTCTTGATAACTGAATTTTGAGAGTAGAATTCTTACGAAGCCCGGAGTACTGACGCTGATCTTAAAAGCCGGTCTTTCTCCTACTTTAAAGACTCTCAAAAGATCTGTGTCTGTTTCACTGTTAAAACGGATTCTTTTGCAATCTAGAGAATAGTTAAAATGAATAAACTGCTAAATATGTGTCTGAGAGAGAAAATTAATATTTACATTGAGATGAACTTTTCTGTGAAAATTCAAGTCTTAGTTAAATTCCCAAATGCTTTTCGTTCTCTGTCCCAACAAACGTTAACTAGTGATTGAGAAACAAGCAAAACTGATCATAAGTAATCACAGTATTCTTTTATTACTTCCAGATTTCATCTACCAACCGAGTTTGTATCGTAAGGTTTGTCTCAAAAGGACTGGGAACTAGCAAATGTACGAAATTGATTGGCTGAAATCGATTTTGAAAACGGTCTAGACCATCAATGTTTTTCAGTGGGGAAGTTCCAAACTAAAATGCAAAGTTATTGACTTTTTTCATCTTTCAATATTTATTTATGGAAGTGCCAAAAAGCCTGATTAGGAAAAAAGTATAGAGGAACAATCTTTGGCAGGATTAGATTTACCTCATGGTCGTTCTCAAGCAAAATGCCAGTTAGTGCAAACCAGTTACATAAAACAAGAGACTATTAAGGATGAGAGAACCCATCCCCCATACATGGGCCTCTTCCAATGATAATCTTTTTCAATCTAATTTTAGCGCGTGGTCAAGCCGCGAGGCTATTTTAGGAAAGATACCTGATTGGCCAATTTAAATGACGCAATAACATTGAGGTTTAGCTTGTCAGCAGCTAGAGCGCCTATAAATGTGAACCAGTCATGCAGAAATATGACCCAAGGGAATAACAAGACTGATTTTCGAAGGAAAATTCAGGATAAACACATAGAAGATAATTTTCCTGCCCAGCACTTTCAAAATGCTTTTCAGATAGGTCTCTTCAGGGTCTCTCTCGATCCTAACGAAGTTTTAGTTCCACAGAAGCTCTTTTCTCGTCGCGGACATCCAAACTGTGGTAAATATTACACAGCAATTTCGAAATAAAATATGCAAACATTTGCAACGGGATTTTTAAAAGTTCTAACAAACGGAAAACAAGTATTCAGCTGACCTGCGCTTTGAATAACCTTTCGAAAGAGATGTTTTTCGATGAAATCTGTTCAGTACTTTTCGAGAAACGACTTTCGTGCGTTTTTATTGAAATGCAATTCAAGTTAACAGCCACGGCATGGCGCCTCTTGTATAAAATATCGCACAAGGCTAATTTTGAAGGAAACTTAGGTTTAACTAACTATGGTTAAACCGGCATAGAAGATAATTTCCTGCCTAGCGCTTTGAAAAAACCTCTCTTGATCCAAACGTTGCAGTAAGTCCAGAGAAGCACCTTTTCTCGACGTGGTCACACAAACCTGGGAAATATTACACAGCACTTCCGAAAATAAATATACAAAGATTTTTAGCGGGATTTTTTGGAGCAAAATTTCCACCACACGCAAGACAAATAATTTAGCAGTCTCACGCTTTGAAATACCTTTCGAAAGGAATGCTTTTCGGTTAAATCCTTTCGGCACTTTCCGATAAACGACTTTCAATCTAGTTAGAAATTCGAGTCTTGGCACTTTGTGTTCATTATTCATGCTGGGGAATGACACGACTTCTATTTTACGGCTTCTGATAAGCACGTATAATTTTCCTGCCCAGCTCTGAATATGATTTCCAATGCTAACAGTGCGGCAGTTCAAAACAAACTGACATTTTTTTTTCTCTTAGCCCGCTAAATTTTCAATTTCTTATTTTATGTCTTTTAAAGATGGACACAACCTGATGACCGTTGGCCTTTGCGTGATCATGGGACCTAGACTAAAAATAACTTTGACAGCGTGACGCGAAGCTTAAAATAGATTGAAAAAGATTATAGTAAGGCACGGGGATTTGTTCTCTCACCCTCATAGTCTCTTGCATAAAACGAATGAAATTGTTCATGTCTGCGACCTCGGCCGCGTGTATAGACCTCACTGCGTTCGGTCTGCGCTCAGGACCTCGGTAAAGAGTCTCCCATACAGACCTCCTGCTCGGTTGATAAGAGCTAAATAAGAGTTAGACAATTCCTAGCTAAATGGTCAGAACGTTTTGATTGCTTTTTAGTTGGGAAATCAGCTGTTTCCTCCTCCCCAGTCCCCTCCTACTACTGCATTCAACGAACTCATAATCCCGTTTGTGGGATATAGTATTGGCCTGGAATTACGTACTGGCTTCTTGCCTCAATTCTTGTTTAATTTACTGTAGCGTCTTAAGAAAAGTGGTTTATTGAGATTTTATTCTCATTAGTTTCTTTCAATCGAATAGACTTCAACATAGGATATTTCTCGTTGTTACTTAAACTCGCATCAGTGACTGGAGGAAGGTATATACTAACACATTTAGTACTGAAACCAACTTACCAGACAATTCTCTCTGGCGAATTTCTTTGTTATCGATGCACTGCCAATATCCATTCTTAACACCAAATGTAGCTGCCTTCTGACGCGAACAAGAACACGAGCAATGATCTCTTTTAGATGCCGCTGGAGACAAATTGGCGTTAAAACGATTGCACTCATTCTGACGGCTACACGACTCGAACGATCCTGGTAACCTAAAACTGTCTTGTTCCTCTTTAGCGCGTGTTACTCTAACGGCTAACGACGAATCAGCGTACACCGAAAGAATTTGATGTAACAAAAACAACACCAATTAAGTCCACATTCCAAAATTTGTTTCTTTCGCCGTTAACGATATTTTTTTTTCTTGTTGTTCGCAGGAAGATCTGACGTGATGTAAGTTATATGCGTGCTTTGTTCTATAAGCTAGTTACTTCAGAATGTCAACTTGTTCGCGTGCCTTTCGCTTTAAATAACCCAGGGCTAATGAGTCACGCGAGCCACCCAAACTGCTAAAAAGATCACTTATAAGGAAGCTTAGGAGCCGCAATACGCTCTTTTACTGGCATTTTGATAATTCGACTTGAGAACGCTTCTTCATTTATTTTATAAGGAAACTTTACTACCAGGAAACGTAATACACTCTTGACCGCTACAGGAGATACGAATAAAGTCATAGAGGGTTAGGGTTAGGAGCAGCCTTTCACAATTAACCTTTGTTTCTCTTTTGGTGTAAATTGACTTTGTTCCGTAACTCTTAGATCACTTCATAAAGTTATTAAAGTCAGTTTATATCAAAAGAGGAACAAAGGTTACTTACAAATACGTAGAAAGTAACTAAATTAATGGAGCAATTTATAGGCAAATACATGGAAAAGTTATAGCAATGTTGGATGTTTTATATTTCCCGTGTTCAAGTTGAAAAAACTCATATTTGGTTACGTTTTATCAATTTGAAGGGGAAATAAAATAATAAATATCAACAAAAGCGTACAAATTTAAATCATAATTTTCCTTTCATTTATTTGATTTCTGCCCCGTGGTTCTGAGGTTTGTGTGGAGTTCCATGGTTCACGAGTGTGCGAGGCGGTCCGGCGTACTTGGCGGCTTTTCCGGGTCTGTTTGGGTTCAACTGTCCCATGCGAAAGCAAGACACTTTTGAACTAACTAACAGCAAACTTAGCTGAAATTTAAAGAAATGTCGGATCGAAAATACAAATGCTCTCAGCCGATTTTAGGCTGAAATATTCTCGTGAATATTCTGAGATTACAGTATATGACATATCAATATATCCGTTTTACTGACGACTTTGAAGGCGTTCGAGTATTTTATCTTTTAAAAGCCTGATATGACTACATAACTTCTTGCAGAAAAATTTTTATTATCATCTAACATGCGGCTAGTGCTGTTTTTGCAGTTTTTTTGGCTAGTTTTGCCCTCTAGAGAAAGAAAGAATTTTATACTTAGTTAAAAAACATAAATCAAACACAAAATCATATTCTTGTCAAAATCTCATCCTTGGTGTTTATTTTTACAATATTCTCTCAATATTTTGCAAATTTCAACCTCGATATTCTTCTTAAATCAATTCTTATAAAAAAAAAAAAAAAGTAATTCATTTACCCTGTTTATCTGTGAAGCTTGTGCTCATAAACAGTCAGTTAAAGTAGAAACAATATCAAAACATCATTTCCCCTCACTTAATCCATACATTTCATCAAGGGTTAGTTCTGAGAATTTATAAGTATATCAGGCCAATCATTCCCATCAATAATAATTTTCTTTATTTTCATAACCTGTTTACTAGAAAAAAAATACATTGAACAGCGAATGAAAAAGAAGGCAGACGAAACGCACTGGACGCCTGGGGGGGAAGAGTTCCTGTTGCATCTACTATTTCTGTTACCGGTGTTGGCAAGGTTGCTGCGTTTGATGTTGGTGATAGAGTCGGCCTGGGGTACGGACCTTGAAATAGAGTAAGAAGGTCGTGATATAACAACTGATATAACGACGGTTACAAAAGTTAGCCCCAACTGGCCATAGGCAAACCATTGGGCTAGTTACAAGGGTAGCTGAGGATTTAAACTCGGAGCTACCGTGAAATAAATCCTGCATGGTAGTGGTTAGAGCGGGACTCGAACCCTGGACCGCTGGATTCCGAGTCCGAAGCGCCAACCACTCAGCCCTAAATGTAGATAAAATCTAGGCTGAGTACTTTCAGTGGCTACCTTGAACATTATGGACCATGCTAATATAATTGAGAGGCGCGACTGGCTGATCGATGGCTAATTTGCTAGACTCCGGATCACGTGGTCTGGGTTGAGCCCCGCTGGGGTCATTGTGCATGTTGCGTTCTTGGACAATACTCTTCACTCTCAGCCTCTCTCTCTCTACTCAGGTGTATAAACGGCTGGCGAATTATTGGCGCAGTGTGAATGGCGAGTAACCTGCGATCGACTAGTACTAATTCTTTCCCAGGAGAGTGACGAAAATTGAGCAAAGTGCCTCCATTTTTTCTACACAAGTCACACAACATATGCAATGAACGAAAATGCCCTTTATTTCGATAGATTCGCTTTTTTAATTTTTTGAGGATTTTTTTTTGTAAGCACCCCGAAAACCACAAAAACCGGAAATTAAAACCCCAAAGACTGGGGGTTACGCTATGCTTGCTCAAACTTCGCACATTCAATGAAACAACCTAATTCTTTCAGAATTACTGCATAATTCTTTCCTCTTTCCACACAACTAAAAACTATCTGCTTATCTTTAACGCAAGCAAAGTTATGACGTCTTAACGTGATCCGCTTAAAGATGTCTTTGCCATCTTTGCTGACATAGCCTCCAAACAAACAGATTTTTTTCAAAAGTGGGACCTCTTCATGAATGATGACTGTTATCAGCGTAATGTACTAAGCCTAAGCTACAGTTATCTGTATTAAAAGTTGTGGGCACTCATAATTTTGATACGCAAAAAATTCGACAAAGTAGCGTAAATTTCAACAATTTGTGTGGAAATGACGAATCTCATCCGTTGACTAAAATGCAGTTTTGAGTTTCTCAGCGAACTTTTTGACATCTCCTGATTAGATTTATTGAGTTTTAACGCTTGGAGAACTACATGAGACTTGTTTTACGGGAAATCTCTCAAGCCTTGCTTTGAATTCTACTGCGGTACTGACCACTACTGATCCGGCGTCACCGGCCGTTCCGTCACGAATCACGCATTCTTAGTTGAAGCATGGGTTGATTTAAAATCTCGTACTCCCAGAGAAATGGGCAGCCTTGTTAGATTATATTATACGTTTTCAACACCTTGTCTTTTCATTACATGTATCTTGGTTCTTATAAGCGTGCTCTAATTTTGGTTGTGATATAGTTAAGGCCAGCAGTGTAAACACTTGCGGTCAATGTCAACACCATTTGTTCACTACTCACATTTGACATTTCTTTAGTGAGTTTCTTTTCATGAATTTCAATTACTAATAAATTAGTTGAGCCTATTGAGGTATTTTAGTGCAAGGCGATATGATATTTCTTAGTGCAAGGACGCTTTTAAACTGATCTATTTGGCGAAGGGAGAGGGGAAAAAAGTGAAAACCACAACTGAGAAAGTTCCCGGAAGTATGTTCACCAGAAAGCGAGAGATCTAAAACATTTCCCGCGATTACATGCCGAATTACAATGTTTATCACATAGGGGGCAAAATTACTGAATGCTGATTGGCTAAGACAGAGGGCATTTTTTCTTAATTTTTGTAATTGCCCCGGGCAAAATTACTTGATGCTGATTGGCTGAGCACGCCTGCATTGAGTTGGTTTCCCTCTTCAAACGGTTTTTGAAAAGAAATTTCAGAAACGCATCGCTTCTGAGTTTGATCTAAACACGGTTATTTCATCTTAACGTGAAAGAGAATCAACACGCAAAGCGCAGTCTTTTGTTGGAAAAGCAAAAGGATTTTTCCGACTAAAAATGCATGCATCGATTCGCAGCCTGAAAAACGTTTGAGTAGAGACGGCTGGTGTTGTACGAAACATAGAATCAGAACTTCATGGCCGCCAAACTGAAAGTTAATTTCTTCGTTTTGCTTCGGGTGGCGTTATTAGTATTACAGCTCACTTTATCGGCGTAAAAACAGCGTAAATTTTGTTGGTACGTGAAGTTTTCACAGTGGAAAGGACAGTTTTGGATTCAAGAAGTTATTAGAGCTCGTTTCGATACTTGTTTACGTCTATCATCGATCGAAGAACAAGTAGTTTCAAGCCGTTGCAAGCTTCGCAAAACAGGTGAATAAAATTAGATTGCTTATAGTTTTGTTCGTAAAGAAATGGCTTTGAGTGAATTGAACCAAGTTGCTGTGTTTTGCTTACTATTATAGTAGGCTTTCCCCGTGTTACTGCTAGCCTGTTAAATAATGACAACCGGAAAACCTGTTTACGCGACGGCAAGACCTTGAACCTTTGTACAAAATTTTGCCCTTTATGTGATAAACAAGTAATCGCAAGTGCTCTCGGGCAATTAAGGATTAATTTCACTTGTATTTTCAAAGTTTTCCAAAATTTTGTGAAAACTTTGAAAATACTCGTGAAATTAATCCTTAATTGCCCTCGGCCCCATGCGATTACATATACTTATCTGCACGAAAAGATGATGGTGCTAAAATCGCAAAATCGTACCTAACTTTACATGAAATTGCTTCATAACCTGGCTGTTGGCACGATTGCAATCAAATCAAATTAACTTAAGGGGGGATTCTACCTGATTAGGAGTGAAATTTGAAGTAGTTTTAAAAAGGAATTGTTAAGATTAAAATGGGTTGGGAACACTACCAGACAGTTGACCCCCTCAAAAAAGAGCGCCAGGTTGGTAGGGGACTGTTTGGTGTCCGCCGGTCTATTAATTCTTCACTTTAAATTTCAATTTTCCAAATCCATCAAATCTTCAACATTTCATATTTTCCTCAATTTAATCTATCTTTCAAGAAAAAATATCTCTTTCACGAAATGCCCAAAAATCCCCCAAAAATTTACTAAACCCGCAAAACATTGGTAAATGTTCTAAGTGGAGGGATTTGGCGTTGCTTGAAACGTGAACGAGATATTGGCACAAAGGCCACGTTGAGCGACGTCAAAAGAGCCTTTAGGTAAAATCTCGCAATAATAGTTTTCGAAAGGGACGGACCATTAGAAATGTGATGAGGGGGGAGTGTGGGGAGAAAAAATATTCATGCCAGGGAGGATGACTGAAAAAAATGCGCAAAGACGAAGTGAAAAAAAAAAAAATTCCAGCAGAGTAATGAATTACATTGTCGGGCTCACAAACTGTACCCACCTGACTCATGTAGTTTAAGGCCTGGGTCAAAGGCTTTTACTGGTGAAAATAATCTATTAATTATATTTCTAAAAGTATAAATGGCAATGGAACCAGATTTAGCACACAGTAAGATTTTAACGTCCTGAAAATTTCAAAGTAGAATTGGTACTTCTGACAGGTCACGTGACATGTCACGTGAGGCTTAGCGGAAAATAGCCGTTATTTGAGGAATTGGTAGCGGTTTTTAGTAATATCATCCAGCAAACGCGCGTTTTAGATGCAGGGCAATTATTTTCATCCTCTCACGTTTGGAATGACCGTCCCTCTTTTCGCAGCAAAAAATTATAGGGTGAAAGGTGTTTTTTTTTAACAAAATTCGACGGCTTTTGATCATTTATATCTGCTAAAAATGAAAACACAGCAAGGCAGATAATTTAAATTTTCATCGAAATGGCTTATTTATTTAACAAATAAAGAAGCCTAAGCCGTGTATTACACTGTGATAAAACACGATGGTCATTTGAGAACACGAGGGAAATGTAGAAAACACGAGCCGCAGGCGAGTGTTTTCTACATTTCTCGAGTGTTCTCGAATGACCGGAGTGTTTTATCACAATGTAATACACGGCTTAGGCTTCTTCATTTGCTTTAAAATATAGATTTTACGCGCGCAAAACAATATAACACGCCTTTTCTATGTTTTATACTCTGATAAAACATGGGTTTTTGACCAATCAGAGAGCGCGCAGGGTCCTATCTATATTTTAATGATCAATATGATAGATTCACCACCAATTCGCCGATTTACCAAATTTTAACAAAATGATTACGTAGCATGTCACGTGTTCAGAATAATTTGTTAAGGCAAGGCAGGACGTCGAGCTTTATAATCAGGAAAAAGTTCAGCTTGTTAAAACAAATAGAACAAGAGATATAGCTGCCCAACCATAATTCTACTTTACATTCCTGACTCAGGCCTTAAACGGCTTTGGCAGCCACTTCAGTACTGCAGTTTTAATTTCTTGGTCCTGGTGGAATTCTCTACGATAAAGAAAACGGACATTTTCCCTTTCAAGTCTGATACATTTCGTGTGTAGCAACCTCACCTTGGACAATGATAGCCAAACACCCTTGCAGAAAAACTGTTGTGGATAACCATGGCTTAAAAGTGATTGTGAAAAAGCGTGCGCTACAAACAGCCCACATACCGTGTCAGTTTAAAAGCCTCGAAATATTGGAGTGATTTCACAACTGACATTTATAAATGACGATTGTGGCTACAGAGGTGTACACCTATACACTTCTCCTAAGATGACCGCCAAGAAACGTCGTAATCCGGCAGACACTCATGGAGGTGTTAACACAAATGTGTGTTTAGTATGGGCTGTTTCAATCTAGTTTAGGTTATTGGCTAGCAAAGTAAACGACGCATTATCATTGTTCAAGTCCAAACGATACATTTTATAAATGTTTCGGCTGAAAATCGTGGTAAACGCACCAAAAATTGCTTCAATTTTGCAAAATGTTTTCGGAGGCATGAAACCGCCAGACCCCCTAGTGGAATAGGTCATGTGGCCCCACATTTGCTACTGGACGGTCACTCGCACAACCCTTGCTTAAACCTTGAATCACTGCATGTAAGAATTAGCAATTATTGAATGAGGCGAAGTAGGATATGAAGAATTCTGCAGATCAAGGAGGGTGTTATCCACAGAGGCCGAAGGCCGAGGTGGATAACACTCTCCGAGATCTGCAGAATTCTTCATATCCTACGAAAGCCGAATTCAATAATTGCTTTATTATTCATTCAAAATATTTCCCCGTTCTTAAAGGAGTTTCGCCATTTCGCTCTTTGTTTTTTCCGCTCACCAAAAATAACAATCTCGTCCCCAGGTTTTCTCGGTCAACGGTTCAATAATTTTCAGCGGGCTGCACTTTGACGTCATTGGTTCAATAATTTTCAGCGGGCTGCACTTTTGACGTCATTGATGCAATATGACGAAGATTCTTTCCAAATTTGGTAAACAGCAACTGGTTATGGTGAATTACGCGTGTGTGTTTTAACCAATCAGAAACGGGGAAATATTTTGAATGAATAATAATGACTTTTATTACCAGAGTAATGAAGCTATAAAATTGATATTCCCTAAACATCAACCAAAAAGGCAATGCGCGAGCCCCATTTTAGACAATAGCACGTGGATGTGCCTGATACTTGGTTGTATCTCCCCTTGTAAAACTTTGGCAGGAAAGCAAAAACGACCGTGTGGAAGTTAAAAAGTATTTAAAAATTTTTAAAACTAGTGGATTTAGCTGTGCAATGCTTCCAGGGAAATCGTTTGCGAATTGCACAAAACTGCGTGTCCGGGTAATTCAGGTGTCAAAATTGGTTTCTCTAAGAATACTATGAAGAGGAAACTCTGTCTTAATCTAGTATGCCCTATAATTTTTTAAAAATTGGCAAGACTGGGATGCCATACTTTTATGAGTCTGATACGAATACTTGTCTTGGTGAGACTTCGCACACAGTATCATGTTACTCGATTTACGCGGCATCAAATCAAGCGGTGTCTTAGGCATATTTGTTGTTTAATTAGAAGCATCGGAAAGGCATGGTATCCGTAAAAAGGTCTATTTCGGATATCAGCTAGGGTAAAAATCTCTCTATGAGCTCTCCTGATTTATTAGCAACTTTAATTATTAGCGGAAAAGAGTCTCCCGAACGGTCAAATTATGTGAGTTAGCGAACGAATGTTGTTGACATTGACCCCAACTGTTTACACTACCGGCTTCGGCGATGACTCAACTAAAATTAATATTACAGCAATCTTATAAAAAGAAACAAGAAAATAAAAGGAAAAGGTGTTGAAAAAGTATGAAATAATCATAAAAGGCTGCTCATTTCTATGGGGATAAGACATTTTAAATCAACGCCTTCTTCAACCAAGAATGCGTGATGCGTGACGGAACGGTCGTGATGACGATCGGTAGTGGTCAGTCAAAAGAAACGTGAGGCTTGAGATATTTCTCGATATTTTGGCGTAAAATAAGTCTCATCGAGTTCTCCAAGCGTTAAAACTCAATAAATCTACTCAGGTAATGTCTAAAAGTTCGCTGAGAAACTCAAAACCGCATTTTAGTCAACGGATGAGATTCGTCATTTCCACACAAATTGTTGAAATTTCCGCTACTTTGTCGAATTTTTTGCGTATCAAAATTATGAGTGCCCACAACTTTTAATACAGATAATTGTAGCTTAGGCCTAGTACATTACGCTGATAACAGTCATCATTCATGAAGAGGTCCCACTTTTGAAAAAAATCTGTTTGTTTGGAGGCTATGTCAGCAAAGATGGCAAAGACATCTTTAAGCGGATCACGTTAAGACGTCATAACTTTGCTTGCGTTTAAGATAAGCAGATAGTTTTTAGTTGTGTGGAAAGAAGAAAGAATTATGCAGTAATTCTGAAAGAATTAGGTCGTTTTATCAAATGTGCAAAGTTTGAGCAAGCATAACGTAACCCCCAATTTTTGGGGTTTCAATTTCCGGTTTGTGTAGTTTTCGGGGTGCCTACAAAAAAAAATTCCTCAAAAAATTAAAAAGCGAATCTATCGAAATAAAGGGCATTTTCGTTCATTGCATATGTTGTTTGACTTGTGTAGAAAAAATGAAGGCAATCCATTTTCCACGAAAATTTGAGTGGTCGGTTCTTACACGGACACGCTCTTAAACTCGGAGCTACCGTGAAATAAATCCTGCATGGTAGTGGTTAGAGCGGGACTCGAACCCTGGACCGCTGGATTCCGAGTCCGAAGCGCCAACCACTCAGCCCTAAATGTAGATAAAATCTAGGCTGAGTACTTTCAGTGGCTACCTTGAACATTATGGACCATGCTAATATAATTGAGAGGCGCGACTGGCTGATCGATGGCTAATTTGCTAGACTCCGGATCACGTGGTCTGGGTTGAGCCCCGCTGGGGTCATTGTGCATGTTGCGTTCTTGGACAATACTCTTCACTCTCAGCCTCTCTCTCTCTACTCAGGTGTATAAACGGCTGGCGAATTATTGGCGCAGTGTGAATGGCGAGTAACCTGCGATCGACTAGTACTAATTCTTTCCCAGGAGAGTGACGAAAATTGAGCAAAGTACTCTTCCAAAACATGTTCTCGAAAATAAGGAGATAGATATTGACATATGATATATTGAAATCTCTAAGATCTCTCACTCTGTTAATTAGTATGTGCCACTCTATAATTAGTAGGTGTAGTACACAATCCTCTTTTCCCATTTCGCTTCTCGATTATTAATGTTAAGTCGCTCTACTGTCCTATGTCAATCATGTTTCACTACTCAATTTCCATATTATGCACCATGTACAGTATTTTGGCTTCACTTTAGAGGCTTTACATTATTATCTAAATTGATTCAGCAATCTTTTTTATCACTTCAAGTATGCTTACATTCAGTTTGTCCATGGACCTGGAACACAACACATGAGCTTGTCAACTGAACGTTGGGAGTGTTACTTCGACATTGTATTGCAACTCTAACGAGACGACCAGAAGTTGCGTTCTGGAATAGTGTTGTACTAGTGTTGATCTGAAAAAACAACAACAGGATTAGGCATGCAGTAATCCCTTAACTAACTCCTGTGTCACCAAGTCACTTTTTAGTCAGCACTGAATCACCATCTCGAAAGGTGATAAACTGTACTGATTACTTTGAAAATTGAACAAAAATAAGCCTTTGCAGAGAGTGAAAATGTCAAGCATCCCCCCATCTATTCTCTATTTACTATTTTGTGGCAGTACTTCATCAAGTATCAGCTGATCATGACTAAGTCAGCTCATTCCCATCCGACAAAGACTTGGCCCTCCCTGAACAAACTGTTGAAATCGTACCCCATAATCTTATATATAGGTTAGGTTATTTTGTCTCTAGATAATGAGAAACTTAGATAGGGTACTCGAAGTGCATCCTTACAACACCTTAATACAATTTTGCACAATAAATACAAGAACACTTTGCCCAACTTACTGGATGCTACTATTGGTATAGCATTTCTTTACAATACAATACGATACAAAAAGTCAAAAGTACAGTGCAATCAGTGCAATGCAGTACAATACAATACCAAATACAATACAGCACAATACTGGTTTAATGTGAATATATGCTTGGCTATGGTGGTACACTAATGGTTCACCAGCCATAAGTTTACAGGTGTATCGGCTAGAAAAGATACATTACGAAAATATAATATAGAGTGCCAAAAGTTGGCTTAAATAAACTAAGATATTGAAAAAAGCAGTTAAAACTCTCTTTACATATATACAAGTCTAAATTTAAAAAGCCAACTAGAAAACTATTTTCAAAAAGCACCACCAGTGTTATTCAGCTCAGTATTAATAGGTCTAATACATACTATTTATTTGCTACGTGTCCAGTCTTTCCTCTCTTATTCTAGTTTTATCTTTTTATCCCAAAATAGTTTACTATATCTGCCATTTCCACTTTCCTTTCACTGCACTTATTTTTAACATTGCTGTATTCATATCGTTAAGAAGAGAAATTCAGTAAAATACGACAATATAAAAGGCCAAAATCTGAATGAAGCTTCTCCACTCCATTTTGGGTCTATATAGGATAGTTAAAATCTCTGTTGTCACACTTTTTTTTTAATCTGGTGATTTCTTAGTTCTCACTTAAATTTCGTTCGTGGTTATCATTAATTTTTAGTCAAAAATATACAATTGCCCAGCGGACAGTTTAAATTTTGACCAATTCATCGATCAGTTACCTGACAAACAATGTTAGTAACTTACCCTGATCTGCAGTTGACTTGAGCCTGAGGACCAACCGCGTGGCAGAGTTATCGTGTCAAGCAAATTTGGCGATTCTATTGATCTCCAAGAACCAGTACAATCCAGATATTGCACATAAAATCGAGGTCCATAATAGAAAGCACAATTCTGGTTGGCAGGCACGTCTACAATTTGTTCCTGAACAAAATCGGATGGATAAAACTTCAGACGTTGGTCCACTGACTCCCCTATAAAGAGCATCTGGCAACCTGTAAAAAGAAATTGGATGAAGTGAATATATGAAGGTTCATGTATTTACATATATCTTCATATATTTTCTTCCGCGCGCCATTTCAAGAATCATTGAATTATTTTCAACTTTTTTAGATGAAGCCGTTGAAGTCAAATATAAAACTTGTTAAATAGAAAACAATGAGAGATCCGTCCGATTCTCAGATTTCCAACAGAACACAACTGGAGTGGCTAATATATTGACTGAAAATTTCATTGCGTAAAAATTCGCTTCTCAGTGTAAACGAAAAAAAAAAACACGGCTGATAAAAAAGCATGTACAAAACGCTGATGCAGTTCGTAGTTCAACCTCTTTCCCAGAGTTTCTCATGCAGCCCTGGAAACGAGATTCTTTCATGAAGATGCGCTGGAATTTTACGCATGCGTAATATCAAATCACGACGTTGTTAGAAGGAAATGAAAACGGTAGAGGAGGGAAAACTAATTTTACAACATTTTCAACAAATGCAGTCCCGAAAGTCGAGGAAAACAAAAGGAAATGGATTTGCTATCAGTCGCAGGTTACAATAGGAAATAGCGTGAGCTGAAAGAAACATTGGCCCTAGTTAAGAAATTGGACCTTCGGAAAAACTTTGCTTTCATTTTTCTTTAACGATAGCTTGTGTTTTTCAGTGTATTTCTGTCTAGCTTAGCATGAGTCGACATTTCTTTGGTAAACATGTTTGGTTAATTTAAAAGGCGTAAACAAGGTATTCGATAAAGAAATACTGAAGCTATGGAACATTTAGTGCGAATATTATTTATAGCTTTACTCAATACAAAGCGCAGAGCGCTCTTTTAATAGTAACGAAGACACCGGCCACTCTTATTCACAAAGGATTGAAAAACATAAATTCTCTACTTGCACAAATCCCATAATACACCTCTTTTACCCCCAAAAATTTGCATATGCATTGTTTTAGATTACTCTTGGGACATGTTCATGTCCCTGGAGAAATTGCAAACAATGAGTATGCAAAATTTGAGGGGGGTTAAAGAGGTGCATTATGGTATTGTGCAAGTAGTGAATAAAACGATTCAAAACAAAGAAACAGCTATTCAAAATGAAGGAATTCCTACTCTAGCTGGAAGCTTAGAAACAAAAACAAAAATTTGTTTGCAAGCCCGAGACCTGCGCTACTCACAAACTTATATTAATTAGAATAATATTGAAAGCGTAATTTCCGTCATTGAAATTCCGCATTCAAGTCTTCAGGGCTTCTACAACCATTATACTAGCAAAAGGAAAAGACAAGCACGACAAGGAATATTAGGACGCAGCTCCGAGAGTTCTGGTTAGCCACATAAAGGAGTTCATAATACAGTGATAAAGATCTATGATTGTTCTGATGCCTGCGCAATCATTATATACTTTGTTTAAAGGAACTACGTCATGGTCTTCGCATCTAAATTTTTCAAGTTCGTCTCTTGTAGTCCGTTTTATCTTCTCCATCCTTAACCATCCTTCTTCTTTTATTGAATATTAATACCTTTTGGTCTAAATTTTTCAAATTCGTCTTTTGTAATCCGTGTTACCTTCTCATCCTTAACCATCCTTCCTTTGTAGATTATTAATATCTCTTTCGTCTTTTTTTTATTTTGGCAAACAATTATTTTAAGGTTTCCTTCAATTCAAAAGTAGTTTTGTACGTGGCTAAAATAACTCAAAATATGATAACTAAGCTCCTTTAACAAGCTATAGTTTTAGCGAAGGGCTGAGGGTCTTACCTGCTTGTTGTCGAACGTCGCTGACTGGAAGGCAGCCATAACTTGACTCGAAAAAACTGGTAGTTTTGCCTTGTAGGTCATTGCAATAACACCAGCATACTGAAAGCGAAGTGCCGTTGAAATTGTCGCATTGTGGATTGTCCCCAGGACACTGAGAACCTGGTAAGAGAAAATCGTCATGCGATATTCTACTGTCACGTTCAATTCTAATAACCTCCGCCATGCTATAACCTGTGATTGCCATTGTGAAGAAAATGAGAGCTGTCGATAATCCAGCCATCGCTTTGAGTCAGTTTCGTTTTCGAAATTGTTAGTTGAAAAGATACGATTCCGTCAAGCACGCCAGTTAAACGAATCTTGTCTCCACTTTCAAAAGAAAGAAACTTTTCGTGTCAGCCGTAATGTAAAATTATAATAATCTTTCTCCCAGGTAAAGAATTCACGAGGGCAGCGAAACCCCAAAACACGGCAATTGCAGTTACCAGACATTTTTTTCAATATCCGTCCACGATATTGATCCTATAGGATGCCATTACTTCCATATCATTCACTTCCTCTTGGAGTAAGATATTGCGTCAACGTTTTTGGTGGGGGAAGGGGTGGGAGTGTCGAGGGTGGAAATACCATATTTCAATGGCAGGGTTGCTCTTATATTTTTAGAGGTTAAAAAAGAATGTATGATACCTCTTAGAATGATCGCCCTCAAAAGGCCTACAGCGTGAGCTTATGCGATACCTTTTAGGGCGCGCATTGAGCTGAAAAACGTCAATGTCAGCTAGTGTGTTTAAGAATTGGCACCTCTTAGGGGTAAAAACAATTCCAAGGCACACCCACCAAACTGGATCTTGGTACATGTATCTCCTAGGGGTTCTTCTCAAATACGTTAAGCGCCCCCGTCCTTTTCATAGGGGAGTCCCCGGGATTAAAACCTTCGGTCTCTACACCAGCGTAGGATGAAACATGTCAAATTCCCTTTTTCACCCTCAGCTCAAGGATTAAACTATATAACCATACCTACGTGGATGGCTGAACAATTCAGCCTCGTTCCCAGGGTCTTTTTCCCTGGGAACGCCCTGAGAAGAGATCAGTTAATTTTAGAAATCTAACGTTGAGAGATCAAGGAAATCGTAAGTGCGTACTGAGTATAACTTGTATAGTTGAATTATGAACTAACTGTGAGCATTAAACATTTATTTCTCTTTCAAATTTTAATCAGCTTAGAAGCGAACTCCTCATTTGATTTTTTTTTCTTTTAGCGAGTTGGAATATCAAGAAAGCTTTTAAAAATATTGATCTACCTCTTGAGTACTCGCAAATAATTGTACTTTGGTTTGCTTAATCGTCGCTAAAAGTTGTATTGTAACCTCAAATAAGTTACAATGCTGTACGTTATACGGAACTGAAGCTAGAGTATTCGAACAAAATTTCAACAAAGGCAACCACTGTGACAAACCACACACCCAATCACAGATAAAATCCAGTCAGTCCGTCAGTCAATATTAACCTGCGCATGAAAAGTTGATCAAAACATTATATTCTCATTGTAATATATTGATCGTGTGGCCTATATGACGATAAGCCTGTTGCAGCGCCAGTACCGGTCAGCAGTACTTAGTTTTGTCATGCTCACGTGCTCGCCCCGTGTGTGTTTTTTCCCGGGTCTGCCATCTTGTATTGAAACTCGACTCGTGTGTTAGATTTGCCCATTAAACTACTGCTGCCACCACGCCAGTTAACCAAACAAGCAAAAGCGAACAACATAGTTTCTAAAGCTGCGGATTCAAAGAAACAAGCCAGTGCCGGAATAATCAAACCTTTGCTGTAGATTCAATTGTTTCTTATAGTTTTCAACTCATTTCCTTTAAAGTGCCTATGAAGTAAAAAAATTATTGCTGCTTATTTGAAAGGCTCTTCAAAGTAAAAAAGAATGGCGATTTCCTTTTTGGAATATCTTTTCTCGTTATAGAGATATTTACGTTTTTGAATTACGCAGATGTCCTAGGAAAGTGATGACGCATAGGTGATTCTACTACTGAAAACAGTACAATACTCAATCAAGAATATCTCTGGAAATATTAGAGCTGTGTTCCTCAAACTTGGCACCAGAAATGAACATCACAAAAAAAGAAAATGACAACTGTTGTGCTGTTGCCATGACAACAGTTATACCGCTGGCCCTGTTTTAATTAAGACTATAATTCCCAGACTTTATCTTAAACAAGAATCATACATACCCAACAATCTAATGGGGAAAGTTAGGACAATATGGGAACCATTTTTTTTCCAAAAAGGACCCACTGCCCCACTTTAAAGGATTGCAAATGGGCTATTTACATTTTTATCGATACAAACTGCAATACTTGTATCTAGATTACAATGATAATAATAGGCATTCAAGATTATCAGCATGCTGATCACTATTATCAGCACGCAAATCAATCCCAGGCAGCGCAAATGGTTGATATTGAATTAGTATCATATTGTCAACAAGTAATCGAAAGGATTTACTCGTCCCCCAATACATTTTTTTAAAAGACTACACAGTTCACTCGCCCTACGAGCTCAGACTCATATGTTTCTTATTTATTCCAAATGGCACGCGGAATCATTTGATTACCTGTGCAGATCACATTATTTCTAGAATGTAATTCAAATTCTTGGCTTAAACACGTGCTTCCTCCTTTCCTAGACATAAATATGCATGTACAACCATGTGTTTTCTCGGAGTTAGAATTTGTTCATTGTTTTACTAGATATACTAGGGTGGGGCTGGTAGTCAGTTTGAGAGGGTCCGTGCAAAATAGAATATGGCTATTAAGGGTGGAGGAGGAAGAGTAAGTTTCGTGAGACTATGTAAAAGTTACGTGTTTCTTATTAACATCGTTAGAGCCGAATACAACAACAGAGCCCGGTCTGGTAGGAAGCTATATAGAGAAGCCCTGTACATCATTTGCTCCAGAGACAAGGACTGAATTAAGAGAAGACAATTAAAATAACAGCAGATTGTAATGTAAAAGGATTTTGTTTGAAAATCACCTTCAATCATTGTAAATAACAGCTGTTTTATTTTATACTTTGGTTCATAAAGTTAGCTCAGTATATATGCGGCATTTACATGTGGCTTTCATATATTCTAGCAGTTTATTAACCTTTATGAAGCAAACCTGGTCTGCGTTTTGATAATACACTTCATTCATCTGCAGAAAGCTTGTACAGACTTTGTCCCGGCCGCTATCAGCAGCGATTTTCTAAGAAAAATTATATTATTAACACTTTCATAATTATTATGCACAAGTTCTTCATATCATATCGCTGTGGTGAAACTATACTAAAAGATATCTTACTTATAACGACTGTCTTTAGGGTCGCCGAAAGTTACATAGGCATATTTGTGAAGCACCTTGTAATCTTTAGATATGCGACCATCTGATTTAAGTTCTTTGTACTCACAATATTCTTCATTGTCTAAAGAGCTATTGGGTCCTTTTACTCCGCAATTGCAAGCTCCTACTCCTTCGCTGGGCCCTATCTGCTTGTCATTTGTCGACTCCTCCAAGATGTGATAAAAAGGGTCTGTTTCCTCATGATGTGCAACGTGAGCCCCTTCTTGGTTTCGTTTGAGTGAGCAGCCTTGTGTATCCAAAGGATTAGGTCCTTCAAGTACTTGATAACAAGGAGCAATTTCCTCGGGTTTTCCACAAGCACCTTCACTCGGTTCCTCACCTTGCAGACCCTCATCTCTCACCTCGAGTACATGGTAATAGGGGGCATTATCCTTAGCTGTGTTAGAGGCCTTCTCCTTTGACACAGGGTAGTCGATCCTGAGCAGATTATTACGAACCACGAGACTAGACTCCGCATAGTCGTATTCATCACTGGCTGGCTTCTCTGTTGGCATCCTCACGGGACTGCCCGGCTCTCGTCCTCCAGTAAACGCGCGGCAGTTGTTGATGGCAGGAAGGGCTCCAGGCAAGTTGTTCTCGACGCATACACTCCTGCAAACAGGTGTTTAATAAAGGCGCATCAATAACAATTTTTTTAAGCTTTAGTTTAGAAAAAAGCCATGGTTAATGAGAGTACAAGTACCATTTGCATTGGCAAACTTCAGTGATGTTGATATCATCTGTTAATCTTGATCAGTTGAGTTCCTTTACTTTTTGCTATATTTTAACGATCAGTAATGGTAATAGTAATACTATTAACTTTTCAAAATCCGACTCTTTACATATTTTATTTATTTCCCTCCCTTATGGCTCCTGAGCTAGACAACTAATCAATTGTTGGTTGCTATATTTCAGTTAAGCTCAGTGTCAGTTCTTTGTTTACTTAAAAGTAGATGGTGGTCAACTAGAAAGCCTTTGCTACTTTGACCACCATACACATTTTTTAACCTGTATTGTAATTATTTTATCTAGTAATCGTGTGTTGTAATTATACTTTTCTCTCTATGTTAACTTTATGTAAATAGTGTGAAATAAATGAACCTTGAACCTTGAACCTAGCGACAAATCAGCCACACATAATTGCGAAAGAGCCGTACAGCTAGAGTCTGGTCAAAACATATGCTTTAGTAATAACTATTCAATTATTCCCAGTAATTTAGAGTTATTTTCACCTGGCTGTCGACAGTATTTCCCATTTGATTTGGTTTCGCATTGCCGCGATAAGCGATTGGCTTAAATAACTCGCTCCACTTTGTCATTCAGTCAGAAGTAAAATCAAAATCAATAATGCTGACTCCTGATATAGATAAAAGCAGCGTCGTAAATACAGACCCCTTTCCATGACACCATCTGGTGATGGAGACAGACTTTGATAAGGTGCTTTCCCTTCAGCTACTGCATATTGGTCAGCGGAATCTTCTGGTTTTGTTACTTTCAGCTCCAAGGATGTCGAAGACAAATGCCTAGGAAACAAAATGCAGTGTGAAAATGTTTGTTTGAAAATTACAGAGATTTTTCTGCGTAAATGATATTTGGTTTCTGATATATTTTGGTTCAAAACCAACAGCTGATCTGAGTGTCATAAGTGTCATGTAAGCTTTACAAATACAATGCTCGAATTAGCGCCCCCTCTTAAGGCTCAGAATTTGCAATAAACGCCCCCCTTCAAATAAGCTCCCCCCCCCCCCCGTCCCCCGAGGAAAAAATGAGTTTCGGTACTCGGTACGATATACGAGACGGATAGTATAAACAGTAATGTCCTTCCAAAGTCGCTCGGCTTTGCTTCTCATTTCCCTGATAGAAATATCCATGTGAGCACATAGCTGCTTCACTAGTAAAACTTTTCTCCCAATCGCCGGCTTCTTGTTACTGCCTTAAAAGTTCCTGGAATTACGAGGCCATTTTCAAGTTTCCTGCTTCCAGTGACTTCAACTACCACCTGATTATCCTCATGAGCTCATAGAAATGTAAACACGAGGAAGGCAAGTTAAATGGGTGCATGTCCAACCAGCTTGTTACTCTCTTGAATGAATATGTTCCAACAGCATATTCATCATGCTCTTTTAGCCATGTGTTTTTATTGTATGCTTAATTGAAGACAACTAAACATTAACCGCAGGCTTTTCTTTTTAGACAAAACATTTCACAATAGCAAAAGCATAATTTTGTTAGAATTGCTCTATTACAGAAATAAAATATATTTTTTGATAAAATAGTCTTAAGAAAGTTTCGAGTTTTCTATAGGGTTTTTGAATTTTTATGTTGCAGTTTGGTTTTAAATAGAAATAAAGATAGTGGCATTTTGAGGCTAAAAATTGATAAACGAAATATGCGCCCCCCTCTCGCCTCAGAAAATTAAATAAGCGCCTGGGCGCTAATTCGAGCATTTATAGTATGTCAGACTCTGGTGATCTGTAAGTGGCGAGACAATTAAGTTAGTTCTATTGACCTGGGTGCGACTGCGCAGAAATCAATTTTTAAGAGCGGACGAGACGCGTAGAGACGTTGTGGCTTTCGTGGACCAATTACTCTTGGCCAGAAAGCGAACAGCAATCTACTCGTTGTCGTCAAATCGAGAGATCTGGCCAAGTCGTATCTGATAAGGCTTCCTCCATGCATAGTGGCCTTGGGCAAGACGAGTCTCTTTTACCGTACTTCTTCTCGACTCGGATGCAAAAGCAAATTGTTTGGCCTTTTAACTGACACCAAAGATAATGAATGGCCTTCCGGCTTCAATAGGATGCTTTCCAGGTGGAGCATCCATGCGCCCATGCAGCATTCGCATTCTGTTGCAGAAACCATCGTTAATAGTTGGTGCTGGTAATGACTCAAGCTGCCTACAGTCCGAAATGAACAAAAGTACCACAAGTTTGCCTTAGGAAGGAAATAGTAGCCTAACTTGATAGTGCGAGTTTTCAAGCAATAAAAGGACACGCTTGAGGACGGGAAGTATTCGTATTTAGGTATCGTCGATGGCCATTTAGGTTGTTCTTAACAAGTGCAGATATCTTTAAAGAGCAGATAATGCAAACCTCTTCCGCATCTCACCTTTCCTTTCCTTTCCGACACCTTAGCAAAAACACGAAAAAAGCAACTGACAAAATGATTCCAGTAATGCCCGCGGTTCCAGCGATCAAGGGAACTGAAAATTTAGCCGAAGCCTTGTGAAGCGTCTGATCGCCACCATCAGTGGCCCAGGGGTGGTCACCTGTGTGAAAAATAAAAATTATAATAATCAACTCACTAGTTCTATTAGCTGCTGCTGCTGCTGTTGCTCGCACAAGGAGCGCGTGCTCGAGCGTGGGAAATCAAGTGCAGAGGAGGCAAAGTGAGAAAACTCCTTGGTTTACCCTGATGAATCTTGCCATTAATAAAATCTAATGGCGATAATATTTTAACAGCAGACTGGTAATGCGAATGAAGCAAGAATAAAGAAAATAATATCAATATGCCATTTAATAGAGAGAATACTGAAATGCAATCATTATATATATTGTACCATGTAAAAGTAATGTAAGGGAACTTCAACGACATTAGCACCGTGTTGCCCATACTCAAATTAAATTGTGTCAAAAAATTTCTTTGAAATTTTGAAAAGCTTCGAGCCGCACCTTGAATCGAACGTTTAAAGAAAATTTTAGCGGATAAAGTTGCTAAAAACTCCTGTACGAACCTTGAAGACTGTTTTAGAAACTTCTGTGGCAGTCGGTATCGTCTGAAGGTTGCTTATCTTTGTAACTATAATGTGAGAGGTGGGAATAACGGCCTCTGTTGTTGTTGTTGTTGTTATTGTGGTTGTTGTTGTCGTTGCTGCTGTTGTTGTTGTTAGAGGTCTTCCAGTTGCTAAAATATGCTTGAGAGGACCTGTAAAAATCAAAAGAAATCAGAGTATAAAAAGTACAAATAAAAGTGTATTTTTTTTCTTTGTGAAGACACTTGTGTATAATGCATATCACTTACACTGCATAACACCAGCAACCTTGAATAACAAACAAAATGGCTTCCTTTGCAAAGCACCGTGTGAAATGGCAAGCTTTATAACTCTTCCTTGCAAAGGTTTCTTCGGCTCCAGTATGGGTTCATCTATCTGGAAATAACAACATCGTAGGTAAAAACCTTGTTGCATACTGGAGTGCCTTAATTAACTATCAACATAGTCTCTTGCTATCAGCCATCTGTACGATGGGAGGAATAAATTGGAAAAAAAATATTAACCAAACAAATCCGGCGGGAGGATACCATGTGAACAAATCAGGGATGCTCGTTGGAAAATTTGAATTAAAACCCTACTAGATACTAATCTGGGCGTGATTCGGGCTTTCTTTGACCGGCTTGAGGACACCACTTTCCTGAACGGAGATTACAGCCTTTTCCATTTTCTTCATCAAAAGCAACCCTATATGACACCTTGACGGCTACAACTAGTGTCGTTTCGTCCTTACCATGCTAATAGCTGTTAATGGAGTTGAGCCTGCTGCCAAATATTCCTTTGTTTAGAAAGGTATACAAGCAAAGCGAATTGACCCTTTCGCCTCGTTTGCATGTCAAACCGCTGATAACTGCGGTAAGAGCTATTGAGACCAAGATCCTTGATTTACACCCCTATGCGACACGACGAGGGTCTCCAATCTTTCTACAAGGGAGTCCCCCCTCCCACCCCCAGAAAACAGACCATGTACTTACACTTGCAGAAATTATGAAAGGTCAGCGTTGAATCGTTTAAATGAAAACTAGACGTATATTTAGCGTTTTTTACTTTATTTTAGCCAAATTAGTCGTCAACACCTAGAGACAAGTGCTTCATTTCTTCTAACTGTCTAACATATGCATTTAAGGATGTATGCCGTGTGTAAACAACTCTGGCGAACAGTTTTGGTACCACATTAACGACGAATTGTAAGAGTCGTTCTGTAGGGCGGCTGTTAGATGAGCTATTGGACGTCCCGGGTTGCGGTTTTGTGTATTTCAGGTAAAATGTAAAAACGTCCCGCATTAACGTGGTTTTTATAAGGTATTGCTTAGTCTTTTGTCAATGTAGCCGTCTTTTAACTTGCGTTGAATAGAAGTAGTGGTTCGTTTTTGAATTCACTTAGTTGCGTCTTTGTCTTGTTTCTGTAGAGATGTTGAATCTTCATGTTTCGAAAAAAATGTGTTTCTTTTTTGAGAAAAATTTGTATCTGTAGGTATAAGACCTCCATAAACTGGAGAAAGGGCATAAATTATCTCCTAATATGTCGATTCATTTTCCGTCTACCCTTACCTTGAGCATATAGTTCTCCGCAAAATGTGTCCATAGTGTCAGGGTCACTTGAAGTCCCCGAGCAAAACTTGTGTTGTTCAGCGGTATCCATCCACCGTTGCATTCTTGATAACTGAATTTTGAGAGTGGAGTTTTTGCGAAGCCCGGAGTACTGACGTTGATCTTAAAAGTCGGTCTTTCTCCTACTTTAAACACTCTCAATAGATCTGTGTCTGTTTCATTGTCAAAACGGATTCTTTTGCAATCTAGATAAGAATAGTTAAAATGAGTAAACTGCTAAATATGTGTGTGAGAGAGAAAATTAATAGTTTACACTGAGATGAACTTTTCTGTGAAAATTCCGGTCTTAGTTAAATTCCCAAATGCTTTTCGTTCTCTGGCCCAACAAACGTTAACTGGTGATTCAGAAACAAGCAAAACTGATCATAAGCGATCACAGTATTCTTTAATTACTTCCAGATCTCATCTACCAACCGAGTTTGTATCGTAAGGTTTGTCTCAAAAGGACTGGGAACTATCAAATGTGCGAAATTGATTGGCTGAAATCGATTTTGAAAACGGTCTAGATTTTTTCATCTAGACCATTAATGTTTTTCAGTGGGGAAGTTGCAAACTAAAATGCAAAGTTATTGACTTTTTTCATCTTCCAATATTTATTTATGGAAGTGCCAAAACGCCTGATTAGGAAAAAAGTATAGGGGAACAATCTTTGGCAGGATTAGATTTACCTCATGGTCATTCTCAAGCAAAATGCCAGTTAATGCAATCCAGTTACATAAAACGAATGAAATTGTTCATGTCTGCGACCTCGGCCGTGTGTATAGGCCTCACTGCGTTCGGTCTGCGCTCAGGACCTCGGTAAAGAGTCTCCCATACAGACCTCCTGCTCGGTTGATAAGAGCTAAATAAGAGTTAGACAATTCCTAGCTAAATGGTCAGAACGTTTTGATTGCTTTTTAGTTGGGAAATCAGCTGTTTCCTCCTCCCCAGTCCCCTCCTACAACTGCATTCAACGAACTAATTCCGTTTGTGGGATAAAGTATTGGCCTGGGATTACGTACTGACTTCTTGCCTCAATTCTTGTTTACTGTAGCGTCTTAAGAAAAGTGGTTAATTGTGATTTTATTCTCGTTAGTTTCTTTCAATCTGACAGACTTCAACATAGGGTATTTCTCGTTGTTACTAAAACTTGCATCAGTGACTGGAGGAAAGTATATTAACATATTAGGTACTGAAACCAACTTACCAGACAATTCTCTCTGGCGAATTTCTTTGTTATCGATACACTGCCAATATCCATTCTTAACACCAAATGTAGCTGCCTTCTGACGCGAACAAGAACACGAACAATGATCTCTTTTATATGCCGTTGGAGACAAATTGGCGTTAAAACGATTGCACTCATTCTGACGGCTACACGACTCGAACGATCCTGGTAACCTAAAACTGTCTTGTTCCTCTTTAGCGCGTGTTACTCTAACTAACGACGAATCAGCGTACACCGAAAGAATTTGATGTAACAAAAACAACACCGATAAAGTCCACATTCCAAAATTTGTTTCTTTCGCCGTTAACGATATTTGTTTTTTGTTTTTTCTTATTGTTCGCAGAAAGATCTGACGTGATGTAAGTTATGTGGGTGCTTTGTTCTATATCCTTACTTCGGAATGTCAACTTGTTCGCGTGCCTTTCGATTAAATAACCCAGGGCTAATGAGTCACGCGAGCCACCCAAACTACTAAAAAGATAACTTATTAGGAAGCTTAGGAGCCGTAATACGCTATTTTAATGGCAATTTAATATCGTGACTTCCGTAAGATTTCCTTTTCATGAATTTCTGTTTCAACGAAATTTACAAGGCGGGTTTCGATGCTTAATTTGGTTTCCACCCATCCCGCGATCAAGCGAGATTTCGAAGAACTTGGTCCCCTTGTTTTTATTCACAAGAACAAAGTACAAGAATTACAAGTAGGCGACAAATAAAACAAAGAACAAACGTTTCGAATACACTTTCAGAAAGCATTGCCTTTCTTAACACCATAAGACAGACAAAAGTTCTGATTGAAAGATTATAACTTACTTCAGCACGTCAATTTGTTCGTGCCTTTCGCTTTGAATATAAAACCTACCCAGAGCTGTTCGGTCACGCCAACCACTCAAACTGCTAAAAGGATAACTTAATAAGGAAACTTTACCACGAAACGTAATACACTCTTAAAAGCTTAAGGAGATACGAATAAAGTCATAGAGGGTTAGGGTTAGGAGCAACCTTTTACAATTAACCTTTGTTTCTCTTTTGGTGTAAACTGACTTTGTTCCGTAACTCTTAGATCACGTCATAAAGTTAGAATGAAGTCAGTTTATATCAAAAGCGGAACAAAGGTTACTTGTAAATATGTGGAAAGTAACTTAATTAATGGCGCAATTTATAGGCAAATACATGGAAAAATTATAGCAATATTGGATGTTTTATATTTCCCGTGTTGAAAAAAACCCATATTTGGTTACGTTTTATCAATTTGAAGGGGAGATAAATATCAACAAAAGAGTACAAATTTAAATCATAATTCTCCTTTTCATTTATTTGATTTCTGCCCCGTGGTTCTGAGGTTTGTGTGGAGTTCCATGGTTTTCGAGTGTGCGAGGCGGTCCGGCGTACGTGGCGGCTTTTCGGTCTGTTTGGGTTCAACTGTCCCATGCGAAAACAAGACACTTTTGAACTAACTAACAGCAAGCTTAGCAGAAATTTAAAGAAATGTCAGGTCCCAAAAATAAACGTCTCAGCAAAAAAGATACTCGCGTTTGGGAGGAGAAGAATTTAAAAATTTGGGGTTAGTTTTAACTCTATACTGTACTATACAGTCGAAGGGCTACTCCTGGATGCAGAGGAACTGCCCTGGCGAGAGAAAGAGAAGGTTTGGAACAGCTTAGTCAATGGCCTATGCTCTAGAATGGAGTAGACAGGCATCAGTTCAGATCAGGTAGCGCCGCTTTGCTGAACGATTCCCTACAGACGAAAAACCGATAGACCTAAAATACGCCATTAAGATTTCATAGTTTGTTAATTTGAGCTTCAGTCAGATTAATGGTCTTGGTGAGGTCATTCTGCTTAAGAGGATTATACTATGCAGGCACAAAAACCAGAACGAATTAAATGTGGAGGAAGGCTAATGGGTCGAAACGGAAGAAAATACTGAAAATAATGGTTAAATCAGGGCGAGGTTTAAATGGATTGCGCTGAAAACAGTATTAATAGTATCATAGCAATGATGCAAAGTGACCACAAGTCACGTTTAATTAAAATCTTTTGGAGTAAAGAAATCTCCTCACCTTGTAGCTGCGCATTTCCTGAATGACGAGTACTTCAAAATTGATCGTTTTCATAAAGAATAGCTATTTTAAACAAAACTCGTCCCAAAGCCATTGTACATGTATGTTCTGATGCCTGGCATGAACATAAATGAAATACACCCTTTATATTCCAATATTGCTTTTCCGCCCAGCGGAAAAATTCTTATTTTCCTGCCGATTTTAGGCTGAAGCATTCTCGTGAATATTCTGAGATTATAGTATATGACATATCCGTTTTACTGACGACTTTGAAGGCGTTCAAGTATTTCATCTTTTGAAAGCCTGGTATGACGACATAACTTTCTGCAGAAATATTATTATCATCTAACATGCGGCCAGTGCTGTTTTTGCTGTGTTTTTTTTTGGCTAGTTTTGCCCTCTAGAGAAAGAAAGAATTTTATGCTTAGTTAAAAAACATAAATCAAACGCAAAATCATATTCTTTTCAAAATCTCATCCTTGGTGTTTATTTCTACAATATTCTCTCAATATTTTGCAAATTTCAGCCTCGATATTCTTTTAAAATCAATTCTAATAAAAAAAAAAGTAATTCATTTACCCAGTTTATCTGTGAAGCTTGTGCTCATAAACAGTCAGGTGAAGTAGAAACAATATCAAAACATCAATTCTCCTCACTTAATCCATACATTTCTTTAAGCGTTACTTCTGAGAATTTATAAGTATATCAGGCCAATCATTCCCATCAATAATAATTTTCGTTATATTCGTAACCTGTTTACTAGAAAAAAAATGCATCGAACAGCGAATGAAAAAGAAGACAGACGAAAAGCACTGGACGCCTGGAGCCAGCCTGGCGTCAGTTCACATACTGGGCAGTGTAGTAGACTGGGGCTACGTTTTTGTCCTTTCCAACACCCCGTTCACACTAGGATTCAAAGCTGTATAGGTAGTTAAACACTTCTAAAGTATAAACGTGAATTCTTTACGGAGATTCACTGACTTATTTGAGCCACCTCTGTTTTCTCAGATGTTCCGTTGGTTCCACTAGTTTGTTAATACTGTGGTTTTCCGTCCAGTGAGGCACTGAAGGTGCGCGTTGGCATCATGGTTTTACGTTTGTTAATCAGAGCACTAGAGAGATGCTTTAATCCTAAGTGTGAACATGGTTTAGGTTATTGGTTTCTTGTCGTTATCTATACTGGTTTAATTACAGCTGTTTAAACTGCAGTCATGTGAGCAAGTGAGCATGGCCTGCATAGCAGCCATTTCCTTTCAGACAGTGCGCACAGCTCTAAAGATTGGAGCAAACTGTGACAGATAGGAAACGTCATATGGATAACGACTAGTTATACACACGGTTATCGGCCACTATAGGAAGTGATCGATCCTATATACGTTTTTTGGCAAGTTTGAAGCTCAGATGTGAATTGAAGTCTATCATTCGCTAGCATTGGAGTTGTTTGTATTAGGCTCTTCCAGTATACTATAAGCTAGTCCATCAGCAGTGACGTCATCATTTTGAATGGGCTTCCCTGGTACTTCGCAAGAAGGTTCCGACTTTCTGGTAGCGACTTCTTCGTATTGGCTGAGCTCCTCTGATGTACCAGGAGAAGGCTCCAGTTCTTTAACATTGACCTCATCTTGCCTCTCCGAGGTATCTTGACGAGGCTCCTCTTCGTTAACAATGACTTCTTCATACTGACTGGTCCCCTCTGAAGCATCGCCCTGAAGCTCCGGCTCTAAAACATTGTACTCTGGTTCCGTTTGCTGCGAACCATTATTAGCAGGTCTTTCATTCCCATTGCCACTCGCTAATATTTCCTCCACGATATTGTATACAAGTTGTTCGATACTAATCTGTCCATAATTTTGGAACTTTGTCGCATTATCTACAGCCTGATTCTTTGGCGGAAGAGTGGGTAATTCCGTCCCGTTTTTGGCGCCATATATGCTGTGTTCCTGAGGGAAATTCAGAACATCATATATATGTCCAGTATTAGGGTCTTGTCCCAATGGGTTACTAATCTCATTTAATGATGTCCTTCTGTCGATCATCGGCACCTGATACATTGATGCATAGAGAGCTGTAGGTAGAAAATACACGTAGTAAATTTCTGTAGGATAATAGTTTGCATAGCCTGGTCGTCATCATGTGAATATTTACCTGGCTCTCTAGAATCGAGTGTGAAGTAGCCATGTTGTTCATCCGTTTGGAATGCTACATTTGTATGTTGATTCATCAGAGCAGGATCCTAGGAGGCAAAGGGACGTCAGTTTGCACATTGACTAACATAATAGTAGAAAACAATAATACAAGTCTAAGAACAATTTCATCCATCTTTTCCAAGCGGGCACGGTAATGAATCCTGCAATCTGATTTAGTTATAAGGGCGCAGAGTTCTGATTTTCCTATTTCGAGCTCTTCCACGGTCACGGTAACGTGCGCGCGACGTGTGTGTGAAAAATGTCAACAGCTAATTACAAAAAATACTACTTGGTGTAGAAACTAACCGTAAGCAAAATTGGCACTCGCTGCAGGTTCGAGATCTCGGTCACAGTTTTTCACTAGGGAGCTTAAGCACGCGCGTTTTTGAGACGCGGACGGCAATCGGAAGAGAACATTTCGCGTGCTATAGAAAAGTATCGTCTCCTAGATTTTTATACTACCCATTTGCCATGGTGAAAAGATCCTTAGCAATGTGAATGTGGTTGTGTGCGGGCAAGTTAAAAAAGAAAACAGCTCACTTCCGGTTACCGTCCGCGTCTCAAAAACGCGCGTGCTTAAGCTCCCTACTTAGACCACCCCGCCGACAAATAACATATGATATGTATTAGGAATATTTTTATTACCAGTCTTCCCTGGCTTCTGGTCATAGTAATGATATGTGCTTTCTTCCTGTTGGTCGGAAATAAAGAATTTGATTAACCACCTCAGATCTTTCTCATAATTGTCGCTAAAAAGTTTACAAATCTATCAAAATGGACATGTACACAGAGGGCGCGTGTGATTCAAGTTGCAAGGCATGTTATCAGCTTGAAACGTTGGCCACTCAGGAACAATCGGAAATCAAGCCATGTGTATGTGATTGAGGTGGAAGAAGGCACAGTAGCTTATAAAAATGAGAGCGAGTACTGAAATTATTTTATGAAGCACTATTAATGATAGCAAGTTAAGATCTAGTTCATTTTAGGTATCTGAAATCCTTTTAAGGGAATTTGAAGAGGGATCTGAAAGGAATGAAAGAAAAAAGGAGAAACTGGGATCCGCCCCATTTTTATCGGATTTTGGTCAGTGGGACTAAGAATTACAAACCAACACCTGTGAAATTGTGCAAACAGAGGTAAAATTTCATCACCAGTTTGATTTTACCAGTACTTTTAAGTATTTCATACGAAATTCAAAAGTTCTTTTTGACATTTGGTGTTGTCATAGAAATGATTTTTTTTGTTAAAGACACTTAAAACAGTCACACAGAAGTTTGCAATACAACGTAAATAATCTCGGTACAATATTTTTGTCAAGCACTTGTGAATCGAACTTCTAGTGAATTCTTCTTAATGTCTGTTACAGTTACCTTGAATTATTGCGTCGAGCAATAAGGAATCCAACAATAATCACGATTAACAACGAGGAAATGATCAGGCCTGATACCAGCCACACAGAGATAGAACTGACGTTACGACTGCTTTGCCCACTACCATCCGGTTTGGGGCCCGAACTGGGGCGGGAACTGGGAACCTGAAAACAGAAAAAGAAAGCTCAAAGTTACGCACGACTCATGACGACTGTTGCATTATCTAAGCAGACCAGGGTACATTTGTTACAAATCAACAGGATATAAGCAGTAATTTTTATCACTCTTTAAATTTAGGTGTCTTTTACCTCGGAGGGGAGAAAGATCTGAAATATAATGTTGATGTCCACTTCCCTCTCCCTGACTAATCCCGGTTCTCTCTCCAACACATAGTAGCTTTAGCACACCACCAAGATTCGCAACTTAGTTACAAATTCTTAAACACGATCTTCCAGTGATAGGATGTAGCTTCTTAAGATCAACGATTTAAAGTTGTAGTAAAGCAAAGAAAACTCGCACTAAAAACCTCTTTAGTTAAGAGGCCAGCTACAAGATTGCTTTCCGTCAATTACTTTTCACAGTGCCATGGCTGATGTAAATCGGTCAACTTTAATATCCTTGAGTTGAGCTGTTGAAATGATATTTTTAGAATCACCATGGTTAGCCTCTTTACATTTATAATAGACATTCTTACATGAGATGAGACATTCTGTAGCGCTACCGAGGTGATCGGTGGCGAAGTAACGAAGCTTGATGACGGAGCAAGACTGACTGATACGCTCGGATGAATTGGCTTCGTACCAGTTGAGAAATATGTTGGTGACGGAGGCTCTGTGTCTGCTGTGGGACCTAAATGAGGAGAGACAATTCATTGATTAAAAATTTTATGCACTGAGATTTTAACATCTAAACAGACACTTTCTTCATGCAATGAATGTGACTACCTTCGCGCAGCGTGTTCCATTGGCACCCTGACTTGATGTACCGTTACCATAACTCTCGCAACCGTTCTATTGGCTTTAATTTACTACCCGTTTTCCTATTTTCCTTTACTACTTTGTTTTGCCTCGGATTTTTTTTATGTGCAATCAATTTGTTAACGACGTTTTACGCAGTTTTCTTAACAGTGTATGAAAGGCTATAATCCAGGTGATCCAAGGAGTCGGGGAATCCTACTCTTTCCCTCGGCGCTCCCCTCCCGCAAGTTAAGGAGGGACCTTCTTTGTCTGAGCCCTACTTGCCTGCGAGCAGGCTCATGTATAGGACCACACCCTCTTTCTGTGTGCTTCCGCACCGAGCTCCTCTTCGTCGGATCGCTTCGCTTTCCAACTCGTTCTTCTCGAACTTTCACTAGCAGGGGTGACTCAAAGGTTAGCCTGCTCGTAGGCCACGCCCTAACCCTTCTCTCTCTGTCTTTCGAACACTCATCAATCCTCAACTGGTCATTAATTATATTTTCTTGAAAGAGTCAGTCCTCATTTTGAATGCGTGAAACACGCAAGGAACGTAAGACTCACACGTCATGTTTCCTCCAAGTTTAAACAACAGACAACCACGCTGAGTTTGCGTCGTACTTGTGTTTCTGCAGTAAATACCCAAGTTAATAATTCTTCCTCTTAGTGATTGCGTATTTAATACGTTGCTGCCAACCTGTATGGAAAAATATTAATAATAATATTTTAAGTCCATGACATGGATTATTAACTGGTTCTAGATCGCTCAAAGACTGCAAAAGGATGGTGTGTAAGAAGAATTTCTGTTTTTAAAATTTTACAAAACTCTGAAAGAAGAAAATGTATAAAGATAATTTCATTTCTACAACTGACCATTCCAGTGAAAGCATGGAAAGTCATAGTGCCAAGTACGTCTCAAGTACAACACCATCTCTTCCCAACACTTCTCCTGTGGAAACACTGCTTTCTATGCTTAACTGACTGGGGTAAAAGATTCCCCCAGAGGTAGTCTACAAAGTTGTAAACGAGGAGGCTCCGCCCCGGGATCCAGCCCCTTAACCTTTGGATACCATTTGGATTGCGTATAACTTGTATTGGAAAAAGGACCCCTTTCTAAACCCTCTGAACGAAGTTAATGAACAATATTAAGGGAGAACACTAAGCATTACCAGCTACAGCACAAGGTTTGTCTGTCCGAAATATTTTAATTAAAAGCCCCTTTTAAATACCTAAGTGACACATTTCTCTACTGTGTTATATACCTGAAGGCTGAAAGAGGTTTCTTTTTTTAGCAGAGCCCCACCCCCTCCCCCGATATAGGCCGCTTTAGCGAGTACCCCCTGGGATTTTTCCGCGCAAATGGTACCAAAAAAGCATAACAACAACAACAAAGAATGTATAAGAACTACAATTTCTTACCTTTAAATTAAAGTAAACGTCGCCTTTTGTCAAGGTAAACAGATTCATCATGATATCAAGGTAAAAACGTGAGGAAAGTCGCGAATCGCTGCATCCAAAATACCACGAATGATTACGATCCAATTCACAGCTACTCCAGGTACTACGTATAGAAATTGCTTTCTCGTCTCCAGCTTTTAACACGCGTAAACTGGTATTAGAAAACTCATTGACAAACAAGGTCTCCATTTCTTGTTCACAGGCTGGAAAAAAACACAAATGGGCTATTAATCTCCGAAAATACCTTAGCATTAAGTAGTTGCACCGTGTAAGTATTAACGCTTTCAACCTTAGTACTTACATTTTGCGCATTAAGCATAGTTCACTCCAGCGAAATAATGATGTAATTAGAAGGACGTTATGTCGTTATGTTTGTAATTTGAACATCCTAACATAATGGAATAATAACAGCATAACAGCATGAACATAACGACATAAGGGAAAAAGTTGATCATTTCCTTATGTCGTTATGTTGATCTTCACATTACTGACATAAGCGATGATGTCGTTGTGTTGCGAGTGTGAACAAGAAGCTTAAAATAACTGAATGCTCCAGGAGTACGCAGGCCGGGTTAACACCCGTCTTACACGATGGCTGGCTGGGAGTTTGATTTTCCCTTCACTACAGAACCGAACACACTCAAAGGTTGAGGCATGGACACGTTGGTCAGCCAGGCCCAAGATATTTGTTAATTGCGAAAATAAGCTTGCAACAAAGCGGATAAAAGATACATCAAGTAACGTCCTACATGCGCTAAAGCCGGACGCGTAAACCCCAAAAACCTCTTATTAGGAAAAACAGGCACCGTGTTCCCTCGACCAAATGCAGTGGCGCCACCTTTGGGGTTTTAAGGTTGATCTATAAACAACAGAATAAAAAAGAATAATATGACGCTAATTGCACAATAAAAATAAAGTGCGTCTCATTTTAGAAACGTACTACCCATCAGCCTTCGCGTACTACGCTCACACCCAGTTCTCTGTTCCGCGTCGGCAAAATATTAATTTATGTCAATACCAATTATCAAATAATATTTTCCTTGGATTCTTGGCCGTTGGCAGTGAAGAGCGAGTAAATATTCCCCGGAGAGTTAAATATTAACGAAAATTGACGTAGAAACATTCTATAAGTGGTTACAACATTGTATGAACAATTTAGTCAAAAATAGTCGTTGGGTACCCCTGATGCTCCTCGAGCTCAGTGGCCAATATTTGTTCAATTTATGGCAGCAAAATTTATTCGAAAAGATAGGTCAATGTATAAAACTCTACTCTTTATCGTATTTTGATTCTTTATTTTGATAAACCTTTTCATGACTGACCACTTCTATTCTCCCCAACATTTTCTTCGGTGACGTAATTAACGTAACTACAGCAGTGTAAATCCTAAGAGACACGTCAGTCCATAAAATCGTAACACAGTAATCTTAAACTGAGGTATTGAGTGATTAAGTTTTGAAAAGTTGACATGATATTGTATCTAGTATTACAGAATATTGCCCTGCCATGCAAAACCACAATAATTATATAAAGTCGACGCGAACCCTTCCCGTGAGAAGCCAGAGCGGAAAATATTAATAGAGAGATCAGAAATGACGTTTACAGCAATCGGCAAATGATAAAGCTGAAGGATTTGCCGTTCTTTATTTGACCGTTTGTACACTTAAGTCAGTATATTTTTGTTCGCTATGGATTGGGACATTTTTTGCATTTTGTGGACTCGGTGGAAAACAGCACAAATTCAAAGCGCGGATTCTTGAACTTTCAATCTGTGAACAGAACAAGGCCGCTTTGCTCCTGTTGTCGGCATGTTTAGAGCGGAAAGTTAGATCTTAGTTAGAAGTACGTATATCACAACTTGAGGTTTTTTGTTTACTCAGAGTACAATATTGCTTCGTCTTCTAATCAGATCTCCCCAAAAAGAATCTTACGGTGGAGCATGCAAACAACAAATAACATAGTGTTTCTGTTTGATAATATCACGAGTATGTTTCAAAAAACTGTTCAAATCAGTTGTTAAATAGTTAGTTCTCGGGTATACCAGTTAAAATGAAAAAAATATATCAGCATAAAAACATATATCTAATCCAAAAGGCAGTAAAAACAAATGTTGTATACTCTTTCACGAGATATAACTTTCAGAAACCACGGTATGTGTTTGAATTTCACACTGCATAGTTTCATGTAACACTGAAGACAAGTTATCATCCATCGATAGTTTTGGCCCGAAAAGACTACCAAAATGGAAAATGAGCAATAAATAGTTTGACATTGTGGTGATGAAAATAAGAATGATTAAAGATTAAGGCGCGAAACACAATAAATTGAAAACATAACAATAAAACAACACAACCCAATATGAGAAGGCTTCTCCCCAAGGAAGTCGATGGCCTGGTGCTCCATGGCTTCCTCCAATTTTAATTGGGAGGCAGTCGAAGCCGAGTCAAGAATTTCGAAGCATTCTTCCTAACAAAGAGAGCCGTATATGGTAAATACTTAGTTCAGTTACCTTTTTCTCCTGGTTTACTATATTGTTGCGATTGTAGATTTGCCCGCACATCACTGTTTTCAATGCATGACCACTTGCTTTCAAATGAAGTAAAAGTAGATTTCTTCCCGGGACATGTACAGTTGCAGCTTTGATCGCCACTTAAGGCATCGAAGACACTGCATTTATAGTCTGGAGTTCCACACTCTGAAGTAGAAATCCTGAAGTAATCTATGCCATTTTGCCAGCCTAAACGTGCTTGTGGTCTTGTTCTATAGATCTGAAAAGCTTCTGCTGAGGTCAAGCTAGAGTTTAACTGGAATACCAGAAGTGTTGAGAGCACAATCACCCTCTTCATTGGATAAATCTTCCCAGTGATTATCAAAGTTATAATTCGGAGGAACTCCTTTTCATCAGCGCAACCAAATTCAATGTTTCACAGCTGAGCTCATTCAGCACTCAGACGTAGTGGCGGAACAAACACTTTACTCCTGCAAACCGCTCTTAAAGCAATATTTTTCTTTACAAAACTTTCCTTTGCTCACACCGGTTTTAAAATTATCATCTACTGCCATAATACCGCTTGTTCACGCCCAGAACAACAGGTCAACAGGTTGTATTGCGTCAAAATGACGAATCATTAGCCTGCCACGACAGAAAGCTTCTATATAACACTCATGACCTAAGTGTTTAATTGATTTTATGTGTTTATTACTCAACAATCACGGAAATTTCACGCTTAAGAAATAGTAGTAAGAGCATGTTGTAAAAAGTACTCATTTTCTTCTTCCAAGCTAGGCGCGTTACATAGGGTGTGTCGTACTAAACGTGTAAGCTTAACAAAATACTACTCATTCCAGTTCTATAGATCTCTCGAGCTGGCCAATTTATGTCTTAATAGATTAGCCAGCCAATATCTCGAAAGCTTAATTTGTTCACGTTAATAGGCCACTTTCGATATATTTCAATATTTTAACATGGTTTCGTGGCTCTCAGGACAAACTTCTATATTTTGTGGTGTTTCCTTTGTATCCAAGTCTCTTCTCTTAAAGGGAAAAAAGGAAACATATTAAAATTGCAATTTTGACCTAAAAGACTCAGAGCCATGTTAGAATGTTGACATATCTAACGTTTACAAAGCATCGAAAAGATATGCTTACAGATGTGCTGACACTCGAAAACGTCAGCCAAAACGGAACCACATAAAAAATGGGGTCTTGCCAACGTAGCACCAGAACCAAGATTTCTTTAAAAGAAGTCACTTGCCAATATCTAAAGCCTTAACTGCTTTCTCTATTATTGATATCTTTCGTCGCCGACGTTAAATTACGAGTACGTCACGGCTGGTGCTCTCCTGAATTTTCAGGGTGTTTTTACGGAGCTGCCTAAACATTGTTTCTTTTCTTGTCAATCCTTGCTCTTCTTATTTTGTTTTGTTTTTGTCTCTGATGTTATTTTACATAAATAAGCTGTTCTGAGGATATACTCTTTAAAAGCGTGAGTTTGTGCATATATATGACTTACATGCTGTCATCCTGCCCCGGATATGGGCGTTTGCACAATACTGGTTAGTGAACTTTTAGGAAGTACAATATCAGTGCGTTTTCAAGCTTTTTTTTCAGCTTCTGCCTATGGTGGCAGGATCATGAACAACACAGGCCAAATCTATAGTTTATGGTATGTTAAGCGTGCAAGATTAGAGACGACGAAACTGGACAACAACTGCGGACAAAACTGAAGCCTCGGAGTGATGTACAAATTAAACCTAAGTGAATTCACTGCAGTGGCCGTTGTGAAGAGTTTGCGCCATAAATAGTTTGAAAAAGCACCATCACTAAGAAAGTGAAGCATTTGCTTTATTTCGTCTGTTTTTATGGTTTGTTTATTTCAGTTAGTTATATTTAACTAGAACGTTAGAGAGGACTCGAGACGTTCAAGGTCGGCTGACGTCAATGATAATGAAGTTAAGTTACTTGATAGCCCTGAGGGAAGATACAACTGTTGGAATTTGCCAGATTTCTACCTTCTGTGAATCACAAGCTCTCTTTTACCAGTGACCAAACGTAGAACAAAACAATTCTCAAAAAGCGAAACGGTGTGATTCTGAACCAGGTGGCCACACTGACAAGGCTGCACATGCAACCCGCTGTGAGGACTTCATCGGGGTTTGGGGGAACCGGAAGGGAACATGATCGTATATTTCAAGGGAATAAGGGATATTTTGAGATTAATTTGAGGAAACAAGGGACGTCTCTACTACTAAAAGCAACTTCGACAATAAGTTTTAGGGAACAATGGAAAACATTAACTAGAGAACAAAGAAAAAGTGAAACTTTTAAGGGTTCAAGAGAACATGCTAACCCCAACCCCTGCGCCCTAGAGAGGTCCTTACGTCTGTCTTATACATAAGAGGGCCACCTTCACCACCCAACAGGTGGAGCAACACTGAAAGTCGCCCCCGCCCACCCCTCTGAGTCTTCATGTTCGGGGTGAGCATGAGGTTTCAGGGGCTCCGCGTAATCTTTGAGTGTTTTTCCCACAACAGCGTTACGCTCACAAGCTGAGGGGTCCGTTATTGCACATGCTAATCACTTTTCACCAAATTTTTTAGCAGTAAAGTAATGTGCTAACACTCAAAAACGTCAGCCCAAAAGGTGGTTAACTCAGGAAACAACAAGCCACATAGAAGAGTTGATCTTACCAACGCAGCATCATAACCAAGATTCCTTAAACTAAACGAAGTCACTTTCTAATATCCATAGCCTTAACTTGTTTCACTAATTTAATCTTTTTGGTCACTGACGTTAACTAGATCGGAGAGGCTGCATGTATACGTCACGGTTAGTTCCATATCAATATTCCGCCGATATGTCAGTTTCAGACCGGCTTCTTTAACAATGTGACTAATTCCTTCTCATTTCTTCATCCTTTTTTCGTTACTTTGTTAATGCCTTTCTGATGTTCTTCTTAACCGAGCTGTTATTTTGAGGATATAATCTGATAAAGGTGTAATCGTACAAATTGAAAACATGACTTATATACCATCACTCTACCTCAGTCGGTAGCGATTGAACAACACTAATGAGTGAACTTTTGCACGAATATACAATATTAGTGTTTTTTTTTTTTTGCCAATATAAACATCTTTCAACCGTGGTAGCGGCCATGAAGAATGCAAGCTTAATCTATGGCCTAAGAAGAAGCCTCGTGATCTAAATTTCATATGGCTGTTTACCAAATGTATGCTAGTCCAGTTTAGTGACCTGCGATAGATTGACAGGGCGTTAAGCATCCTGGTTTGAAACAACGAAACTGGAAAACTGCGAACAAAACTGAAACCAAAGAAATGACGTTTAAAACTCAAATTCGGTCAAAATGAGTTTAAGAAACGCTTTGTTTCGATTGTTTTTATGGTTGTTTGTTACATTTATTCATTTATAAATAGAACTTTAAAGAGGCCTCGAGACATGTACTTGATTAAGTGATGTGACTTGATTACCCTGTGAGAAGATACAACTGTTTAAATTTGATCATGTTCAACTTTCTAGAATCTTTGAATCTTAAACCCTCTTACAAATGAAAAGGAAACGGCATGATTCTGAACCACGAGGTCACTTGAAGCTGCACGTAAAATCTGTGAGGACCCCCTAGGGTTTTGGGAGCAAGGGAACAGATCGTTTATTTCAAGGGAATAAGCTAGGTTTTTTGAGGAGAAGGGGAGATTAATTTGAGGGAACAAGGAATACCTTTACTATTAAATGGAATTCATTTATAGGGAATAAGGGAAGAAAAGTGAAAATTTCAAAAGATCAAGGAAACATGCAATTTTCCTCCCCCTCCTCCAAAGAGGCTTTCACCTGTGTAGTATACGTGAGAACGCCACCTGCATCAATCACTGGAACACTGGTCCTCCTCCCCCCCTGATTCCTTAAGCCCGTAGCTAGCATTAGGCCCCAACAGGAGCCCATTACTAGGAGCCTGCAGCTCCCATAATAAGCCAATGCAACGGGGTTTTTACAGAATAGTCTATTTTTAGATATTTTTCCCGCGAAATAAGCCAGTTCCAGTCTACATGAGCACGCTTCGGCGAGGATAAAACAATGCGGCCTCACGTGAACATGTCGACATCATGTCGACATGTCAACATAAGTGCGTGCTTGGGATTGCAATTGGTTACTGAGGTTCCTCTAGGGACCTGAATTCGAGATGAATGCAAACTAAAAATAAATCGGTCTGTGAAAACGCCGTGACAGAAATATGGGGTAGTTGCAGGCTCCTAGTGATGGGCTCCTGCCCCAAGTCATCCTAGAGCGTTTCACATACACCAACATTGTACACAAACCCCGATCATACTCCTGCTAGACGACTAAGACTGAGAAGTTAGCCATGACGGTTCACTTTATAACTTACTTAATGTTGTAAGATTATCAGTGAGAACTGAAAATGCCCAATATTTCCCATTCACACTTACTTCCCATTAATGGTCAACTTGGTTTGAATGAAGTGATTAAAACCTCAAAAACAAGAAGTTTTTTATTAATGTTCCATTATTTCAAAAAAACTTTACTTGTAACAAATTTATTAATACTGTAGTCTTTGTAAGCAAAAATATACAGTAGCTGGAAGAACGGCTCAATTCCCAAGTACATATCCTCAAAAGACAATATCATAATATCGCTTAATGAAACGTAAGGTTCCCACGCCTCTAGCACTTGAACGAATGGGCTACAAATTTCTCATCGGAACTCATAAGATCTTTAGAGGAATGCACTCAAGGATAACTTAATTTAGTTTGAAAATAGACATGCACTAAGGTGGTCAAAAAGCAATAAACATCGCTTGAAATTAATTACCTGCATTGATTACGTTCGTTCGTTTAAGTTCATTAATCTCATTTGTTAGAGGTCATGGGTGAAACAGTAAGTTAATAACACTAAGTTTGAATAAACTGTTTTTGTCGATAAGTACAAGTAAGGTCAAGCAACACATAATCTTCTTTGAAAAGATTGCCTTCTTATATACAAAAAAACTCGACAATTTTCCGGGATTATAAATCATCAATACAAGTAAGTGATTTCTCAAGTTAGTGTTAAATCACCATGACGCATATGGAAGTTGAAAATGATAAAATACAATATCCTGACATGGGAGCTACCCTTGAAAGTCAGCACCAAGGATTCCAACAGCTTTGCTTGCAAGATCGTCGGGTCTCAGTCAAACGAATGCGATCTCCGTGAAAGGTTTTCTCACCGCCTCACGGCCGTGCGCTCAGTTCCTGACCCTGACCAGGCTTTGTCTACGCTCGTTAGTTTGCCTTGTTTCTGCGCGCAAGTTGTTGTCATCGGTTATCAGTCTACTGCTAGATACCTGTTGTTTAACAGGTTTTGTTTGCGGTAAAACTTTCTAACTAAGCGGACATAGCTTGTTACCCTACTCGTCGCCCCTCCACTTTATTCGATCGTTCTTACTAACAGAGAGCCTATGAGAACAGGATTTAAGACAGACACGGCCACCGGGTCTGCCCCCAGCATACATTCCGTCTTAGAGAGGTGTCCGTGAAAGGAGATTCAAGGTAAAATGACACCAGTAATTCTGAGATAGTAAAGCTGAACCTATTCACAATGAATGCACAAAATACAAAATAATAGTTGTTGAATAAACTTCCATCGTCTTCTTTTGAGCAGCAAGGTTCGTATTTGGCTTATTAATACGTACAGTGTAATACGAATTTTGCTATCCAAAATCATAATTCAGCTGTAACATTCAGCTCTTACATTTCCGTTCACTTAAAAAGCAGTGTTCGTTGAGGTTTCAAAGATCCCGTTGTCCGTCTTAGAAAGTTCAATTACAGTAAAATGGCTGAGAAATGATGGGGACCAACACCAGGTGTCCGTCTTATAGAGATGTCTGTTACGGAAGAGATGAACGTACAGCGTTCTTCATAGTCCCGATGTTTATCGATGGTGCATGCTTCCAGAAATATTTAGCCTATATATACAGTATCTATCCACTCAATTGTTTGCAATAAGATGTTTTCAATATATGGCCACCCTTGCCCTTTTGCTGTTACTATTGTAATTATCTCTTTAGTTTAAACATGGCGGTACTGACTGCAGTATACTGTAGTTCCTTTCACCTTTGTACAACATATATGAAAGTTAGCATTTTTGCATTAAGATTCTCCCTCGTGCCATATTCTTTTCGCATTAGCTACTTGAATCTCCAAGCTGTTTCAATACAAGCCATCTTCGCTTGATTTACCTTGCTCTGGGCCTTCAAGAACGTTATTCTCTGGGTCATAACTATCATTCGTTTTGGTACCACTAAAACCAGGGGCCACCAGAACTTTATAAACCGGTTCATTTTTACATGGATAACCAGCGTACTGATTAGGTTCCTCCAAGGTGTTGTAAAGTGGACCTTCCACAGTTACAGGGCCGTAACACCCTGGTTCTTCTGCGCTTTCGGTGTGAGGTTCCTCTAGAACGTTGTAAACTGGCTCGGGCTCAGTAGGCCCATTATTGGCAAACTCTCCTGAGTCTTTAACTGTTAGGTCCTCCAAAGCATAATACATAGGTTGGTCTTTACTAGAGCCGTGATTCTCGAACATTACGTGAGGATCTTCGAGAACGTTGTGCACTGGGTCTGGATCAGTAGGACCATTATTAACAGACTCCATTGAGTCCTTAACTTTTAGGTCCTCCAAAGCATAATACATAGGTTGGTCTATACCAGAGCCATAATTCTGAAGCATTACTTCAGGATCTTCGAGAACGTTATGCACTGGTTCTGAATCAGTAGGACCATTATTAACAGACTCCACTAAGTCCTTAACTGATAGGTCCTCCAAAGCGTAATACACTGGTTGGTTTATACCAGGGCCATAATTTTGGAACTTTATCTTAGGATCTTGCTGAACATTGTGAACTGGTTCTTGTACGTTTCCAGGTCCATAGATATGATGTCCCCCTGGGATGTTAAGTGAAGCGTATGCACCGTCTGAATGAGAGTCTCTCTCTGGTGAAATAGTCTTTGGGTTGCATAACGGCCCTTGTAAAAGCTGCTGCTGATGTACTTCATATCTAGAAGCATAAATTGCTGAAAAACATATCACAGCATGAATTGATATCACTCTCTGTAAGCATAACAGAGGTACAACAATTCTGTAAAAACTATCGAGTGATTAATCAAGAGACCATTTTACAAAGTCAAGGCTCCCTCCAATCCTATACGACAGGAATAGAAACCTCAAGGACGACTATATGATATTGGGTATATACTGTTCGGAAGGGAGAACTTAACGATACCATACAAAATGTATAAGCTCAGATCTTGATAATATGAGAGACTGTCTGGTTTAACAGCCAAACGAGAAAGCCGCAAAGAAGTAACCGATAGCTGATTTGAAACAAGCCTATTGAATGTATCGACTTACATGTGAATGGTGGATCCTTGCAGACTTCGTAGCCATCATGTTCCTCCAATTCCGACGCTGAGTTCGTCTTCGTATTCCTTGACACTGATGTATCCTAGTAAAATAATTTCAATGCAATAACTTAAATATCATAAAAAAAATTAGAAAAGAATGCAATGAATCAGTTTAAGTGTTGATCCATCAAACATCATGAGCCCTTTTAGGCTAGGGATCAAACACCCAATTCATTAAGACAACTAGCTTCTTGACAACTCATTAAGAAGATATTGTCTTGAGAATTGTTCTTTTATCCATCCAAAAAGTTATTAATTTACATTCAAGAGACTAGTGAAAATTTGTGAGCAAGAATTCTCAAGAGTATCGTCGCATAGTCTGAGAAGGGGTTACAAACCATCTAAGCTAAAAGGATTTATTGAAGATATACATCTCAATCTTGTTGCAGACTGCTTTTCTCCCAGTTGGAGGGAGAAGTCTGCTACGAGGGGTCCAAGGAGGTGATCGCATGTCCCAAGATGATACATATCCATATCGGAAAAACGTGTCAGAATCTTACATCGTTTACCTAGGTCCATCACGATCTTGACAAGTACAAGTTTTAGAAATTAAAACTTAGGTGCTAGAATTTGATGGTGCAAGTCAACCTAAAATTCACTTATCTATTTACCTTGTTGCTTTGATCAGAGGTACTTGCCTGGGTGTCCTCTCTGTAAGCAATAAATAATCGTGTTCACCAAGGCAACAATAAAAAACCAGCTAAACATTAGTCTGTCAACAAACCCGGTCATTTTAGGCATTACCTACTGTTTGCTTATGGCCAGAGGTTACATCTATATTTCTGCAAAAAATGAACACCCTTTTTGTTTCTGTTCCCCAAATCAATATCAAATTTTGGCTCGGGATAGACAAAAAGAAGATTCGTTACCTTGTCACTCTTTAGAGTACTGTGTTTATAATGACCGTAATTCGTAGATATTGAGTCATGATCAGTTCTATTCTTGTCAAACAAACAGCATGACTACGACTCTCAGATAGAGGGAAATATTGTACTTGTAGCAATCATTTTTTTTTTTTTTTGCATTGCAACAAACCCAAACTTGGGTTTTACGCAATAATGTCAACAATCCTTTTACTCGTCTTGATTATGTTTCATTCAATACTGCCAAATGGCCCTGGCTTTTGTGTAAGCCACGGAAGTGCACGGTTTTTTAAAGTGAATCTCAGGTACAGGAAGATTCTTTCAGATAACAACTTTATTTGCAAAAAAATATATAAAAACGTACATGCAAATAGGGTGCTAGCAGGGAAGAATTTCATCTTCAACTCAGTTAACTGACACAACTGGACTGGACACCATATAGTTAGCTCACTCGCTTAAAATAACGAGCTACAAACATAACTAGATTTATATATTCAAAATTGTTGTTTTCATTGTATTTATGTAGAGTCCATACTTTAGTGTGGTTCACATAGAGCCCAAAAAATTTATCAAATAGTTACCTTGATCTGCGACGCCGACAGATAAAAAGTACAGCAGTCAGGATAAACAATAAAAATGCCGCAGAAACAGACACTCCCACTATGATCCCTGACTGAGAGAACGAGCTGACGTCATCATTTTTCTGTTTTCCTCCTGAGGTGGGTCGGGTGGCCTGAGAACAATTAAAAAACAGACTAAAGGCCCATTAAAAAGTAGTAAAACCAAGAAACCACTATACCACACATCCCACACAAACACAATTTATTTACAGCATTACTTTTTCAAACATAATTAAGGGAGTTAGTTTACATCAATGAGCATTTCCCAATTGAATTCGTTTCAAACAATACGTATTCATAGCTGTCACACTGTTAATCAAGAAAGAAGCTGGCCAGAAAAGCATTGAAGAGATTTTGTTTTGGTAAGGGAGTTGAAACTTCATTACCGTATAAGGGCTTCTTAATCCTTTCATAAAGAAACAAAAGAAAAAGAAAAGAAGAAAGCAAGGAAAATTTCATCCCGCGCTACCCTAGGTTCAGTTAAATTGCATCCATTGCATCTGTGTTAAATTAAGTTGGCATAAGTAGATAGTTATTGTTAAATTGTAATTGTAATTGTAACCCCAGAAAAAAATGGGGCGGGGTTGTATGGCCCGCTTCCCAAAACCTTTACCCCATTCATGCCTAAACTCGGTTATTCTCTCTATCCTGCGATTTTCCCCATCCTACTTATGACCGTTGCAGCTGGCACAGTTGCCCTAAACATAAAATATAAATTAAAGGACTTTTGTTTATCGTCTTACCGATAACTATGAAAAAGAAGCCTCTAACAAAACATACCCAGTTATAGAGACAAGATTGCAAAAAAACATACCCTCATGTCCAAAATGGCCCGTTGCAAACGATGCCCTACTTATGACCAAAACGGCTGAAACCATACCCTTTGGGGCCGTACATACCTATATAGATCATACAAAGGAGTATCCCCCGGGGATTTTAGTACAGCAAATATTTTGACCATAGCTGGTAAGTTAAAATCTTTTCCATCCTTCGGGGAGGTAAGAAAAAGTCTAAGCCTAAATCCAATGCGCGTACAATAATCAGCAGGCCGGCAGATTTAGAAACTCGCACGTGAGTAGGAACAAGCTTTGCTGATCATGAAGGAATATTTTTTTCTAAATACGTGTGGAGTGAAAAGGATTAATTTACAATATGTAATTTGTTTTTGTTGTTGCTGTTTTTCTTGTTGTTGGTGGTGTTTTTTTTTTTCTACGGTTTTCTTTTGTATTCACTGTACTTGGACATACACATTGTAGGTAAGAAAGACACATTTGTAGCTGACAGGATATACAAAGCTTTTATAAGCAAAAGCAACGACTGTCATTTTCTGTTTTATCTGTGGTGTAGGATGCATTGCAACTCCGACCTCCAATACTTTCATGGTAACATACTGAATGAGGTATATGAAACAAATCTACGCCCTTTGTCCAGTTTTTTCCATTTAGAGGTCTGATAATTTTAATAGCTTCTGTGATTGGCACAATATTAAAGCCATTTTGTTTCCCATTGGCTAGGTGATCGAGGTAAATGTACTGCTGGACTTACCGTCGACTGAGATGCCATTTTACAATTTATTGCTGAGGAAATGATGGCCTTAGTTGATGTAACTACAAGACCTGCCAATGCAACGAGATCATTTTAAAACTCTAGAAGAGCCCGCCAACTGAATGGATTTGCGGTAAAGATTAAGTCAAAGAATACATACATGTAAAGTTTCCTTCTAGTTTGAACAGCAAACAGCCTTCTGCGATAGGGGTCGGTGGCTGGCACGTGATGCCCAGATTAATGACCCTTCCTCGCAAAATGGGCGCAACTGATTTATTGACCTGTTTCAGTAGAAAAAATTATTAAGTAAGATCGTATCGAAGCGTATAATTTTCAAACCATGTTGCAGATTAATATTATTCTCGACCGATCAAAATTGCTCTACAAATATTATTAAAGCTTTATGGGGTTGTAAAGGACAAAGAAAGTAATTAATCAATGCGATTAACACAGATTACAAAGGAAAAACTCGAAACAATAAGCCAGTATCAGTTTTCAAGATGCACGATCGTGAAGTTGCTAACTCAGGCTCCTTTAGCACTTCTTCAAGTTAAGCTGCATGTAGGTTACTAACTATTTATTTGCCGAGAGTGAGGTTCCCAGGGAAAAATCTCAACCTGAGACCTTGATGTACTGACTGAGCGAAAGCAATGTCATTACGACATGACCGAAGTATTGGGTTTTTCCCTTAAGACTAAACGTCCAAGGTTAGTAAGTTTTTAATTATAAGTTTTATTTTCTCTAACAATGAACGAGATATTTCATGAGGTCTTTTCAGAGACAATGTAGTGAAAACCAGCCTAAACATAAACTTTGAATGACTACTGAGTGGCCCAAGGTGAACAATAAAAGAACTAAAACAATGCTCACCTGTATAAAGGAGGCATTCCGTTTAGAACGCCAATGGAGATGAAACATTTCCGTCGTGTTCCTTTTGAGAAGATCATGATTAAGAAAAATCTTTTCACCATGACATCCGATGTACCACGAAGAAGTGGAGTTTATCGTGCATTGGCTCTGAGGATCTTGGAGCTTTGTTTTCCTCGGATTAGAAGTGTCCAGCGTGCGTAATCTGTGTCTCTCTTTTTCGCCAGCAAATAAGGTCGAATTTATCTTACAGCCTATTTACCAAAGGGAATAATGGCATGGAAGAGAGGTAAACCTTTCCAACTGTACTGTAATTTTCCAAGGTAATAATTACTCCACTCGGGCTTGTTAGATAGTGAATTTTTCAGTTGAGTGGCCTTTAAAGCCAAAACCAAACCAATTACTAACTAAAAGTAGACAACTCGGCCAATCTGAAAACCGCAGTAAAACCAAAACCAAAACCAAATTAAATTGCCTAATTATTTCGGCAATTGAAAAACGTCTCAGTAAAGGATGAAAAACCTCCTCGACGCTCCGCACCTCGTTGGCTACTTATCATCTCATATCCAACGAACGCTCGTGTAATAATTGTAATTAAGAAATAGAAAAACATGTACCGTGTTTTCTATCGAGTTATACAAACACGAGTGGAAGTTTGGGAGAACGAGAAATGCTGTGGGAACACGAGCCGCAGGCGAGTGTTTTCCACAGCTTTTTCGAGTTCTCCCAAACTTTCACGAGTGTTTGTATAACTCGATAGAAACACGAAGTACATGTTTTCTATTTCTTTTAGAAAACACCACGACGAGAAAAAGGGAAAACAGCTTGTTAACTTTGGATAGCAAAATGTAAATTCTCTTTGCTCGCGCCATCACTACGTCAACAGCGCGCGCTAGTTCTGTGTCTCCATCGAGTTATACAAACACGATTTTTAACCAATCAGCGCGCGTGCTTTCTTAGGACTGTTTTCTAATATAATATACAGCCGTACGTAGCTGGTCACCCATTGCTACAGAGCTAAACCTGTCGGATCACCACCATTTACAATCAATAAAACTATTGGCACAAGTCAACCAAAATTATCTAAGTGTTAGTTGTCTTAATAATACACATGAAAAAGTTATTCGATTCTGATTGGCTGAGAGCAGTGCAGTTCAAGTGTAACACCAGTGCAAATTACATATCGTAATTCTGGATTATGATTGGCAGAAAGATCTAGACAATGTGAAATTTCGTAGGCCACTGGTATCATGTAACGCAATGCCAAAAAATTTGTAGGGAAACTCTGAAAAAAGTTTTCTCCAATGCGAAAAAAGTGGTTTCAAGAAACATCTTCCGGCACTTTTTCCGCGCAAAGTTTTTCATGTTTGTATTAATAAGTAATCATACGGTTTTTTCTCGTTCAACTTGAAATTAATTTGCACTTGTGAGATTTTCAAAAACCTGAACAGTTGCACTCGCCGAAACGGCTCGTGCAATTTCAGCTTTTTGAAAAACTCACTGGTGCAAAGTAATTCCAAGTTGAACTCGAAACCGTATGATAGCCTATACAAATGTTGACATCTTATAATTATTAAAGAAGATTCCGAGTAAAACATGAATTGCTCATTTCGAATATGCGGGAATAGACAGTTTTCGATATATCAAAATTCAGCTTGGCAGTAAGGCTTAGATAGAGGACTCAAACAAATAGGTCATGTTTATTCATTTCTTTTGTTTTCTTCGCTCCCTGAGTAAAGGTTTTGACTCCAGTGTGGGCTAGATCTGTTATTAAGGACGGTGCCTACTAAATACAAAGGTTTTTGCGCCAAGTTAGGACCACGCGGAAAAAGTAAATATTTGCAAGGGCTAATGGAATCCACAAAGAAAAATAGGGGTAGCCACGCATTTTTTCGAGATAATTAGCCTTGAATCTCAACAAAAATGCTGACATCAGCATTTTTCTGAAAAAAGCGGGAAACGATATTTCTTCACAGATTTCCTTAGAATTCGCCTTTACATGCAGAAAGGCAAACACATTTAAAAAGATCTTTAAACTACATGGCAAATGGTAACATTAAAATCATTTTTGTTACGTTTTTAGTAACAAAATCGTTGCAAAATCGCTTTTAACGGCTCTGACAGCCTTCCTCTGGTTCAGCTAAAATACAGTCTAAATACCTTTTGCTCATGACCAGAAACTAATGACATGTTGAATAGGCTTGCCGCTTCCATTTCGCAACAAAAAATTTAGGGGTAACCACGCGTCTTTTAAAGTTATTGATCTTTTTTGAAAACTTTTACGGTGCCCGTTACATTTTTTCCTGTCACCTCCCCAGTAAGTAAGACATTTGCGTGTCTGCGCGCGCACTACGCCATCTGCAGGTACATGTTTGCAGTTGGATTTCAGTGTAATTTTCGAAAGATAACAGCTAGATTTTCAGCTGGAAGACGTTAACAGTTAGTGGCTAGCGAATATGCTGCTATTCTGGTCTCCCTGGTTTAAGTACAGGTTCATTAAAATTGATTTGGTCACCATAGGAAATTTTTGCTTTAATTTTAGTCGTGTGCTTGGTGGCGTGGTTGATTGCGTCAATGTCAACCCCAGCGCGCGCGCGCTTAAACTATGGCTTGCGTGATGCGCAGAACGTGTGCGCACTAACAAAAGTAGGCACCGTCCTTAATGACACACTAGATGAAACTTATATTGGCCCCAGTCCCCGTAATTACATGGATCATTATCCTTCTCGGTTTAAAGGGGCTAAGTCACGGTATTTTGAGTTATTTTGACCATTGACAAAGTTACCATTAAATTATAGGAAACCTGAAAATAATACCTTACAAAGATAGGAAAACACTAATAAGATAACAATAAGCAATAAGGGAACAAGAATGGTTAAGTATACAGAAGGTTGACACGGATTACCGGATTATTAAGGGGGGAGAAACTTAACTACAAGTCTGTTGCTAAGGGAATCTCAATAACCTCTTTTTTTTGGCTCCTGAAGTCCAGTAGGCATCAAAGTTTACCGTATTTGTTCGAGTCACGTTTCCTTTAAATGTTTCAAACCACGCCCATATTTGGTATGTCACGTGACCACAATAGAAAACATCTAATAACTCGAGCTGAGTGGATCGTTTTCGAAATATAACAATACGTTTTGTTAAAACACGGCATTATCTACAACTTGTAGTATGCGTTTGAGGAAATGTACAATATTTCGAAAATTATACATCTTTAACCTTTAACGTTTGTTTAAAACCTTTAAAAAGACTTTTTATTTATTATTTATTTTATTAAGAGGCTTTAAAAGCACTTAAAGATATATAATTTTCGAAATATTGTACATTTCCTCAAACGCATACTACAAGTTGTAGATAATGCCGTGTTTTAACAAAACGTATTGTTATATTTCGAAAACGATCCACTCAGTCCGAGTTTTTAGACGTTTTCTATTGTGGTCACGTGACATACCAAATATGGGCGTGGTTTGAAACATTTAAAGGAAACGTGAATCGAACAATCACGGTAAATTTTTATGCCCACTGGACTTCAGGGGCCAAAAAAAAGGTGGTTTTGGGATTTCCTTAGCAACAGACTAGTAGTTAAGTTTCTCCCCCCTTAAATTAAAAAATCTGGATCAATATCAGTATCTGGGCAACTGCGCACCTACCCCTCCCCTAACCCAACAGTAACAATAACTTATTAACTTATTATAACATGTTGGGTTTGGGGAAGGGTAGGTGCGCAGTCGCCCAGATACTGATATTGATCCAAAAATTTAGGCTTATTTTTTCAAACCGTTTAACCGTAACAGAGCTCCTTTAAAACACAATGAAGGTTTACGGCTGCCGTCCATTTCTTCTGAGATATTTCAGAACTCATTAGTTTAAGGCCTGGGTCAAAGGCTTTTACCGGTAAAAATAATTTAGTAGTTATATTTTGAAAGTATAAATGGCAATGAAACCAGATTTACCACACAGTTAGGTTTTAACGTCCTGAACATTTGAAAGTAGAATTGGTACTTCTGACAGGTCACGTGACATGTCACGTGACGTTTAGCGGAAAATAGTCATTATTTGAAGAATTGGTGGCGGGCTTTAGTAATATCATCACGCAAAAACGCGTTTTAGATACAGATCAATCATTTTCATCCTCTCACGTTTGGAATGACCTTCCCTCTTTTCTCAGAAAAAAATTTAAAGGGTGAAATGTCGTCTTTTTCGACAAAATTTGAGCTTTGATCATCTATATCTTCTAAAAACGAAATCAAGGAAGATCATTCCAAACGTAGCTAGTAGCAAGGTAGATAATTTCAATTTGCTTCGAAAATGCTCATTTATTAATCTTAGTAGAATTCTACTTGTACACTAATGCAAATGCTGTAATCTGATTGGCTGAGCCATTGCACACTATCAGCCATTAGTGTGCAGTGGCTGGAACTCGCCTACGAAATGGCGACGTTTTTTCGTTTTGCCAAAGTTTTGGGGAAAATTTTGATGAAAATGGATAATTAAAATCCTGGGAAGACTAAACGAAGGACATTTATGGTTTCTTGACTTAAAAAAGTTGAAATTATTGAAAAAATATTGCGCGCGTGTGCACGACTTGATCAATTTTAATTGCCAACTCAATCCGGGCGATCTTTTTAAGGTCCAAAGTTAATAATACGTCGAGAAATAATTGGAAACCGTTATTTGAGTTAAACTTTAGTAGAATTCTACTAAACAATTAGATTATTCGCTCTCGATTTCTATGAGGTGATAGTTGATTCGGCCTTCGGCCTCATCAACTATCACCTCATAGAAATCTCGAGCTCATAATCTAATTGTTAAATAGACCGAAAATTCGCCACCAATTCGCCGATTTACCAAACTTTAACAAAGCGGTCACGTGATAAGTCACGTGGTCAAGATATTACGTTAAGGTAAGGCGGGTCGCCGAGTTTTATCATCAGGGAAAAGTTCAGCTTGGTAAAACAAATATAACAAGAGATATAGCTGTCCAACCATATTTCTACTTTACATTGCTGACCCGGGCCTTACACTGCAATGCAAACAGTGATCAAGCTTCTAATCAAGAAAAACTTCTGTAAAACCCAAATTTATTCTATACTTTTCTCCCCAGCCAGTCATGTGAAATTCTGATCAATAGGATCAAACTGACAATTTTGAACACGCACGCTCGAGTGAATTTAAGTAGAACGATCACTTCTAAATTATTCGAAATCTTTATCATCAAGGAGCGTGAGATTTCGATTTTCAAAGGTTTGAAACCGTTATCGCGTCTTCCTGCCGCATATTTCGATTTCAGTTTTCGGATAAGCAAAACCAACGAAAATTTAAAGTGCCTATGAAATGAAAAATTGAGGTATTGAAAAATCGGCGTATTTGAAAGGCCTTTAAAAGTGAAGAAGAATGGTGTTTTCCTTTTCGTCATATCTCATATCGTTCCAGAGATATTCAACAGAGATATTCATCATTACTTGCCAGGGTCGTAGCCAGAAAAAAAATTTTGACTGAGGCAATGTCTATGAATAACTTATGACTGAGGCAATCAGTCCATGGTTGAGTTCTCTTCCTAGGTATTAGGTACTATAAACAACAAAAGCCAAAGAAATGACCGAGGCAAGTGCCTCGGTTGGCCTGTTACTAGCTACGGCGCTGCTTGCAGAGATATTCTCTACTTTGTGTTTTGACTTCCATACTGTCACACCTTATGACGTCATCAGTACCTAATTTGCATAAAACAAAAATCTTGAATATCTCTGGAACGAGATGAGATATGATAAAAAGGAAAACACCATTCTTCTTCACTTTTAAAGGCCTTTCAAATACGCCTATTTTTCAATACCTCAATTTTTCATTTCATAGGCACTTTAAGCAGGTCGCTACTTATCGGTGAGGATTTCAAAGGTGCTTTTAGGTGAAAACTCATGATCAAAGCTGGGAAATATCCAAAATTAGTATAATTATACTAAAACAGTGGATAACGCTGAAGGCGAGTTCTGATTGGCTAGTCAAACTCCGAATATCCCTTGCCATTTACTTCCAAGCAACTCGGGGAAAAAATGGCCTCCCGGTTTGTATTCATGACAAGTGAAGAAATCATCCGAATTACTTTTTTTGTGGTGTATATCTTGCTTCAGTCGCAGCTCGGTATAAATTGTCCACCGCTAGCCATCTCCGCTTCGGTGAATAGTTGTTAATTATCCAGCGAAAAAAACAAAAACCTTCTGTGACTTAATTAAATGCAAAACGCAGGGAGAGTGATCAACTTCAATCTTACGTTTGCTGAAGCAAAACTTTCGTGATCATCGTTACTGCATGACCATCAGATGATAAAAAACATCCATCTAATATATTACCAATGAAAACCAAAATACTTACCGAGTTGTTCTCGCACCTCTCTATTTTTTAGGCATCTCCATTTGTTCTCGATGTAAGTTACTGTAGATTTCTTTTTGGAACATGTGCAGGAGCAAAAGCAACGACTGTCATTTTCTGTTTTATCTGTGGTGTAGGATGCATTGCAACTCCGACCTCCAATACTTTCATAGTAACATACTGAATGAGGTATGTGAAACAAATCTATGCCCGTTGTCCAGTTTTTTCCATTTAGAGGTCTGATAATTTTAATAGCTTCTGTGAACGTAGTGTCGATGTAAAATAAAATCGTTATCAAGACCTTCGCTTGTGATATCCGCATGATATGTCACCAGCACAAGCATATGCTTTAAAATACCAGAGCCTTCCGATCTGACCTGAAGAATAATCCAGAACTAATGACTGGCTGTGTGGGGAGCAGAAAAGTCAGCTTCCAGATGTTGCTTTGGCTTTTTCGTACAAGTTTACAGGATGAATCTTGTTGAACACGTCTTCCCACCCAGTCGAAGGTACAGCGATAATTTTGAGTTCGAAACAGCACTGTCATTGTTCCCTTTGTCACATGCTTTGTCCCTAATAAATAATTCAATGTACTTTCGATCAATTTTCGAAACTAAAAATTTACTTTCGCAGGCTTCGTAACAAGGCAAGTTTAAAATTTCTTTACGGATAATGACTATATCTGGTTGAACTTTATTTGAGTCGTCAGTAATTCTTTTTTAAAAAAAAAATTGCTCAATTTGCGACATCACATTGAGAATTTTTGTCGGAGATTCCGATCATACTACAGCAAAATTAAGGCGGCCGACCACAGTTTTGGATACCTGTGTTTCAATTACCTTTTTCTCTAAAACCATTGATTCTTTGGTCACCAAAAATAGCAGCAAACAAATTAACAACAAACTTCGGATTTTTCATAGTTAAGTTGACGTACGTGTCGTTGCCATGGCAACGTCAATAAATGTATACAGGCCTTTAAAGTCGGATTTGTGTCTGGTCGTTAGATTTTCTTTACAATTTGCACACAACAAGCATGTAACGATGCTCACAAGTTAACACTATTTTAATAATAACCTGACTAAGATCTTTGATTATCCCTTCTTGAAGGGTTCGTAAAATGATGTGAATTACCCTCACAGGTTTATTCATTTCCCTTATGAAAATGAATATTTCCTAAAACTGTGCTGACTTTTTACAAAATGAAACAAACCATTAATACCTCCTCCCCCGAGATCCAGTCTGTTAAACAGTAATTTTTTGAATGCAGACCGAGAGTCATGATATTAAAAGTAAGTGAAGTTTTCTCAACAAGACTAAGAATTACAATTTCTGTCGTAAAATGATAGAATAAATTTGTAGGATCGTGTAGCAGAAATAAAACAATGTGAGAGTTTTAAAAGCACCTAAAACTAAATAGCTTTTCCTTTTTGCATTGCATGATACCACTGATAATTTGCGTGAAGATTAACCTTATAATTACCTTAATGCAAGGATATCCTTTCAGCGAACAACAGCCTTAAATGCCTTGCGCAAAAAATTTAACTTACTCACTCAGTATGGTAAGCATAAGGCAGAAGTTAGTCTATGCTAGGGCTATAATTTTGGAAAATTACTTGAGGGTCTTTGAAAACGTTGTGAACTAGTTGTAGTGCGCTTCCAGGTCTACGATGTCCTTCTAGAATATTACGCTCAGCTTGCGCACCGTCTGACTGAGTGTGTCACCCTGATGAGATGGTCTTTTGGTTGCATAATGATGGTCCTTGCTGTTGAGGTACTTTATATCTAGACGCGTAAATTGCTGAAAAGGATAGCACAGCAAATATTAATATTACTATTTGTAACCATAATAGAGGTATACAGCAACCTTTATAAAAATATTGAGTGATTAATTAAGCCAACTAACCAAAAACGTTATAGCTCGCGCTATCATATGCCTGCAGGGAGCCTTATAATGGAATAGCGACAGCGGAATAGCGACCTCGAGGGAGACTGAGCCACGCTCATCGTATGATATTGGGTAAATGCTGTTCAAAATGGAGAAGTTAATGGTCCCTTAAACATGTGCAGGCTTTGTTCTTGATGTTATCCATCACGATCTTAGCAATCAACATTTTGAAACATGTAGAAGGTGCTAGCATTTGTTATTTACCAACCAAAACAGAAGAAAAGTAAATTTTAGCCAGCTAAAATGTTTGCCTACATGTTAATGGCTCCTTGCAGATTCTGTAACCATTATTTTCCTTCATCTCCAACGCTGAGTTCATCTCCATATTCCTTGACACTGTACATGCATCCTAGTAAAACAATTTCAACGCAATTCGCTACTTGCACATACCCATAATCCTTTGCGTTGTTGGGGGTAACCATTAGAAGAAATGTATGGTATCATGACAAAAATTAGTTCGGTGAGCTCGCAAAACCAGCTACTAATGCTTAAAAATGCACCAGAATTTACCAAAATCATGATAGGAGAAATTTGTACTAGTTTATAACTAAATGTAGAGAATTTTTTTTTGTCCATACATCGTCTTGTAATTTTACAGACGACGTATGGACAAAAAAAAATCACTATCTGTAAATGGATACACAATAGAGCTATATAACTCCGTAAAAACTATCGAGTGACTAATTAGTAAAAGACCATTTCACAAAGTTATAGTTCCACCCATTTTTCCCTGACCTGCAGGGAGCCTTATTATGTTGATGTTTGACCCCCCCCCCCCCCCCCCCTCTTCCGTCAACTATCACGCGTTATTATTCAACAAATTGTAACACTATCCAAATATGGTCATGATGCTCTCGATATCTGTCATCCGTAGGTAACAGATATCCGGCGATATACGTAGCTTCGTACGTGGGAAGAAAAAGTGAAGTGAAAAAATGTCGACAGAAAGGTTTAAAAATGTTACGAGCTTGGAAATCAATTTTGTTATCAATTTGCTGAATAATAAAACAATTATCCTGCTCAATCTCGCGGAATATCGTCTGATTTTAGCCGACTCGGCCTACGGCCTCGTCGGCTAAGTATCAGACGATATTCCGCGCGATTTCGCAGGATAATTGTTAATTATAGTTCACCACTAAATTTTCTCGGTTTCTTATCGGTTTGAATTGATCATGTGACGTGATAGTGTTCATTCGTAGAGAGACACTATCAGCTCAAAGCGCCCGTCCGAGGAAAATACATGGATGGATAGTGGTCGTCCGTGAAATTTTTTTTCGGTAAACAAGTGGGCTTATAGAAAATAAACAATTAAAATCATAATAAGTAGTTCAAGTTTGTCGTTTTTTTTTCAAATTTTACATTTTGCTGTCACGGCCTTCATCTAAAAAATAATTCAATAAGATTTTGGAACTGGCGCGCGGAAGAAAATTTATTGGTGAACAATAAAGACAATAGAGGTCATAGAGTGTTTATGTCTCGGAATTATCGGTCTGACCTTGGAATTTGATGTTCTTAAAACTAGCATATTTGTTTTAAGAACATCAAATTTCCGCGGGGCAACTATCAGCCGATAGTTTCTCAACAGAAACACTCTCAGTATTGTTTAAATACAAATCTCAAGCTTATAATCTAATTGTTTAATAAAAACACGACTCTTGGCCAATCAGCGTGCGTATTTTCTAAAGCTGATTTGGAAGCAGCTTATTTAACGTATGCCTACATGTCAATGGCTTCCCGCTGGTTTCGTAACCATTACGTTCCTCCAACTCCAATACTGAGTTCGTCCTCGTATTCCTTGACGCTGGACATGCATCCTATAGTAAACAAATTCAATGCAATAAAAAAAATATAATAAAACAATTTAGAAAAGAATGCAGTCAATAAATATGGGCAATTGTCCAAGTGTGAGGTCAAGATGGCTGTTTATTGGCAAGTTCTTGTTTTTTGCGTGTTTATGGACCGAGACGAAGTTCAGGTCCATAAACTCCCAAAAAAAGAACGTGGCCAATATCCAGCCATCTTGACCGAAAAAGCTTGGTCAATAAAGGATTTATTATATAGCCTTCGGGCAAGATTTTCTTGGGGGATACAGCGGGTAGTCCAGAGCGGGCAAGATGGCTCCATCTTGCCCTGCTCCATCTTGCCCGCTCAGGTAGCCAATCACAGCGCGCGATTTGGGTCATCTTGCCCGCTTGCGTAGGTAGCCATGCAATAAATTTAAGTAATGACCCGGCATCAAGAATGGTGAACCCTTTCAGGCTGGGAATCAAAACACACAGTTCTTTAAAACATCCAGCTGCTTCTTGAAGGAAGGAAGGAGGTTGCAAACTAAAACAATTTTCATAAGTCCCATTTTTGTTACCAGTCTCCTGTCCCAGACTCTTTGCTTCGTGTAGATGAGTAAGATCTTCTACGTAAGATCCAACGAAGCTAGTAATCCATGGCATGTTCTTTAAAACATCTTGCGTCTTCACAAGGATGAGAATTAATAACAACTCAATAGGAAGAAGGTTTCAAACTAAAACAATTTTCATAAATCCCATTCTTCATAACAGACTCTTGTTTCGTGTAGATGAGGAAGATCTGCTACGAAATAATCGCATGTTCCCGGATGATACACATCGATATCGGAAAAGCATGTAATTCTGAATCGGCCACCTAATTCCTCTTAGCAACTAACATTTTAGAACATGTAGAAGGTGCTAGCATTCGATAGCCCAAGCCCAACGTAGGGTACTTTGATCAAAAATAAGGAAACAAACAGCAGTGATAAACTTATTACGCTTACACATTTTTGATTGAACCTTGACGTTCGTATGTTACTCTACATACATTTTCGAAAGTAGCCGATGAAATTTAAAACCGCTCTTTATGTATAATAGTGGAGAGGGGTCTGGAACTAGATTAGGCAGCTAGTTCTAAACAGCAATCTATAAAAGCTAGAGTAAATTAATAAAGCATAAGCTTTTCACGTCAGACGTTGACATTGAAAGCTGGCTCAAGTTCTTGAATAAATAAGGTCTTTTTGATTTTGCAATAGTAGTCTGTTTTGCCCTTCGCCAAAATATCAAAGTGATTCCACTTGATGTTATGTCCAGTGGTTTTTGTTTTGTTTTTTTTTTCTTATTTACCTTGTTGCCTTGATCAGAGGTACTTGTCTGGGTGTACTCTCTAAGAACAATTAATAATCGTGTTAATATTTACGGCAATCAAAAACCAACTAGGGGTTAGTCTCTAGACAAAACCCGACCCCAAAACTAGTCTTTTTTAGACAATAACTACTGTTTGCTTGGGGCCAGAAATTACATCTAAATTGTTGGAAAAAATGAAGACTCTCTTCGTTTTACTTCCTATCTCATTTATGAAAAACAAGCTCGGGATAGACAAAAAGAACGTTCGAGACCTTGCTACTTTTGAGATCACTTTTGTTTTGTTTGATTCTTGTGAGTGTTTATAATGACCGTAACTGATAGAGTACGTTAAGCAAGAGTAGTTTTTTAAGTTAGCTATTTTCACCTGTTGTAATTTCTTTTTGTAAGTACTAGTTGTAACAGTTAATAATTATTTGAATAATATTTGAATAACGATTTGCGCAACAAAAAAATAAAACTAAAAGTTTTGTCTTGAAAACGTCGACATCGAAAGCTCATCAAACAAACCACATGACTATAATTATGAAGTAGAGCAAATTATTGCAGCAATTTTTTTTTTTTTGCATTGTAATCAATCTAAACTTGGTTTTCCAAAATGTTAAAAATCCTCGGACTCGTCTTACTTATGTTTTATTTAAAACTGCCATATGGCGCTGGATTTAGTGTAAAATAAAAAAAGTGCACAGTTTTCCTTGTAGTCGTGAAATCTCAGATATGGGAAATTCTTTCGGATAAATGTCGGCCATAAATTTAAACATAATAGTAGATTTGTATGTTTAAAAGTTGACATTTTTGTGGTATTTGTTGATAGTCAACAGCATATGAAGCCATACACTTTTATCAAATGGTTACCTTGCTCTTCGACGTCGACAGATAAAAGCTACAGCAACCAGTAACAATAGAAGTGTCGCAGAGACAGACACTCCCACTATGATCCCTAACTGAGAGAACGAGCTGACGTCGTCATTTCTCTGTTTTCCTCCTGAGATGGGTGAGGTGGCCTGAGAACAAACATGCTCAAACTGGTGGGACTAAGAAACCATTAGAACAGCATTATCTAGGCCCGCACAAACGCAATTTTGTTTTCAACCAAATATGTTGGAAATGAAGTAATACAACACTGATATTTTCCAACATTTTTTCCGACATATTTCGTGGACGGCAGTTCGTTGATATTATTTTTCGCGCATCTCACAGGCATTTTTAATCAGCAATAAGGAGTCATTTTATCACCCACGAAGTGGCCGGAACGACTACAACTTGATTTCTATGTACTTTTGGAGATACATTTTCTGTACCGTTTTAGGGGATATGCTGTACTTTGACAGTTTCAAGGGGACTTGGGGTAAAGGCTCAGTTTGTCTCACTTTAGGGAGCTTAAGCACGAGGACTTTTAAGGCGACGCCGCCGTCATTTGAGCGGTTGAGACTGGGACGAGGCCTATTGCGCATGTCATACCCAGGACTGCCGACGTTGTGCTGCCGGCGACGACGCGAGTTGAGTGGATTTGGCGGCGTAGTGAAAGTCGTGAGTGATTTAAGCGGATCTTAAAGTTTTTATCGTTTGTTCTCCTTCCCCTTCTGGTTGATCGATTTCAATCGATGCTCCACTTATTTTTTTGAATAGCTTAAGCTCAATTGCTTTGATTGATCAGGCTGAAATGACCACTGAGCCATGCAGACGCAAGTACAACGAAGCCCGTTGGGCCTAAATCCCTCAAATCGTAAGTTAAATTTTATTTCTGTGACAAATAAAGGACGCTTCACACGTATGGCATTTTCTTATTCCAAATTTGGCCTTGCATTCATCGTCGTTCATTTCATCCAAGTCGAAACGATTGCTCATTTTTGTAAGCAAAATCTGGATAACAACTCGTACAAGATTAAGACTTATATAATCTTCATCAGAAATTCGACTGGAATCGTAGTAAGAGAAGAATCTGACAAAACTCTTTAAAACGTGCCATAACAGACTCAACTGAAGGGATCAAATAGGCTAGGATCTGAGAATGGAGGACGCCAAGTCGTGTAGCACCAGTGCTTAACAAATTAAATTTGGCTCGAGAACGACGATGTGAGTCCCGGGCCTTCTCGGACTTCACCACGGCGTCGCCTTGAAAAGTCCTCTTGCTTAAGCTCCCTTTTATGGAATCGCCGGGAACTATGCAGAATGTCGTCAGTGTACTGTTCACCTTGAGTATGTAACATGAAGTGACTAGGGTCGTCTTTGAATGTATTCGAACTCCTTCCGAAGGAATGCTAGTCCAATACAGGTTACCCCTATGCTTCCCAGGAATTCCGATAGGCTGCACTAACTACCTGTTTATACTTTCCTACGTGGTAAGTCGTAAACTGTGAATTGAAATAAATTGTACCCGGCCAGGACTCAAACAAGTACCGTGAGATTGGCACTAATGTTAAGGTTATCTTGTTTTTCTTTGGCTAGCTGGTAATATAGAGGTAGTGTACTGCTGCACTTACCATAGGCAGAGACGTTACTGCTACAGATGTAGTTTTAGGATTTATTGTTGAAGAAAAGATGGGCTTCGTTGATGTAACTGCACGCACAGGACCTGCCAATGCAACGAGATTATTTTAAAACTCTAGAAGAGAGCCCGTTAACTGAATGGATTTACGGTAAAGATTAAATCACAGAATACATACATGTAAAGCTTCCTTCTAGTTTGAATAGCAGACAGCCTTCTGTGATAGGGGTCGGTGGCCCGCACATGATGCCCAGATTGATGACCTTTCCTCGTAAAATGGGCTCAATTGATTTTTTGACCTGTTTCAAAAGAAAAAAATTAAGTATATCTTGGATCAGAAGATCGCATCGAAGCATGTAATTTTCTCTAATCTCTTTTAACCATGTTGCCGATTAATATCATTGTCGGCCTGTGAAAATTGCTCTGCAGATGTCTGCCTCGAAATAATTAAAGCTTAATCAGTTGGTAAAACCGCAAGGAAGAAATAAATTAATGCAACGAGGAAGATTAATACGGATTACAAAAGACAAACTCGAAAAACTAAGACAGCATTTTTCAAGATACACGTTCGTGAGGTAGCTAACTCCTTTAACACTTCCTCAATTTGAGCTGCATGTAGATTACTAAATACTTATTGGCTGAGAGTGAGGTCTCCACTGGAAAATTTCAAACCGAGGCCTCTTGACCGGGCGAATGCGATTTTATTACACACTCTTTTGCCTTGTTTTGAAGGTCCGTAAAAATAGACCCCCCGTAACTCCTTGTTCTCTAAACTGAGTTATTGTCAAAGTTGCTTTTAATAGTAGAGACGTCCCTTGTGTCGTCCAGTTAATCCCAAAATACCCCTTGTTCCCTTGAAATAAATGATCATGTTCCCTTCCGGTTCCCTTAAACCCCTAGAAAGTCCTCACAGGTTGCATTTGGGTCTTCGTGTGGCCTCCTTGTTCCTTTATGGATTACTATTATCTCTTTGATGTTTTTTATTTAGTAAACTCCATATTTTCAGGTTTCCTTCAATTTAAAGGAAATTTTGTAGTTGGCCAAAATAACTCGAACTGCCATGAATGAACTCGTTTAACAATGACAGTCCTCGTTTCGACTGACTAGCCGTGAATATCAACAGAAGAAGTTTTGCAAGAACTAAAACAATTCTAACCTTTATGAAATAAGCATTCCGTCGAGAACTCCATTCAAGAAGAAACATTTCTGTGCGAAGTCCAAGAGGAACCTTTTCACCAAGGCATCCGATGTACCAGGAATAACTGGCGTTTATTGTACATGAGCCGTGAGGGTTTGTGAGCTTTGTTTTCTTCCTCTTATTAGTCACAGGGTCGAGCGTACGTAAATTGCTCTTCTCCTTTTCACCAGCAAATAAGGTCGCATTGACGTCACAGCCTAATTCCCAAACGAGAACAATTGCATGGGCTTAGTGGATGGCGAGAAAAAGAGAACAAGTTTTCTTCAGTTTAGTATCAGTGAAAACGTAACCATTAACCTCTTTGACATACAACACCCGTACATCCCTATTATATACATAGCCCTTATTGTACACGTCCCTGGGCTTTTTTTTTAAGTCTATTACTCTAGTGTAGGGTAGGGCTGTTATCAAAAACGCATTACAAATAACCCAAATTATTCTCGGACGCGCCTATGATCTGTTAGAGGACAGTCGACGATTAACGTTATCATTACAAAGTTTTTCCGTCTGTGTTTTAAAGGAGCACTGTCACAGGAATTTTGCTGTTTTGAGCTTCATTCGTTGCTGAAATCTTAACCTGGTACCTCTGCTGGTTCCCAAAATGTTCAAATGGACTAAACGAAACATATCAAACGAATGGTGGCTCAGAGAGCAAACCATAACGAATTTCTGGCAATATTTTCAAGGAATGGCTCTAGAATTTGAAAAAACTGGCTAGTTTTTTCAAATTTCAATCCACTTCCATCCTTGCCATGCTAAGTGCTACGCGGCACTAAAATGGTTTCAGTGTAGTGATAAAGTCCTATGCAACAAAACTGCATCATTATTTTTGAGTTTCCATTGATGCAGGAACATATTTCGGCATTGTAAAATGATGCTAAAATACCGTGACAGTGCCCATTTAAATGGCAGACATGCAGTTTTGAGAATCTATATAATATTTTACGTGACTGAGCGAAAGATAAGATCCAAAAAAAGTCTTCTCTAGGCATTTAACAGTTCCGAGACACAGAAAGGAGGGAAAAAAGCCATTTCTTTTTTGCAAAATGACTTAGAAAAAATACTCGAGCAGTCTCAGTCGGCAGTCGAGCGAGACTAAACCAATCAAAAACTTGATCTTCAAAGTAACTTTAAAGTAACAAACCATTGCTTTTTCTCGAATATAACAAGCCCAATAAACAAAAATATGGTAAGAACAAAAAAAGTGGCACACTAGGTGATAGCCGAATGTGTCATTGATGTTCTTACCACATTTTGACGTCATCTGTGATTTATTACTGGACAGATGTACGGAATATATTTGTTAAATTGATGAATGAAATGCCTGTCGGCCCCAGTCCACGTAATTATTTGGATGATTATCTACCCGGGTTTGAACACAATGGAGGTTTGAGTTTCGGAATATTTAGGTAGATTAGTCGACCCTAAGCGAACATTGCAGCCCACCTGAAGCTTCCAATCTAAAACCGTTGTCTAAACTGGTTCGAATTTGTTTAAAACTCTCTCCCCAGCCAGTCATTTGAAATCTGATCACCATGATCAGTAAAGGAATTTTGGAGTACATTGGTAGCCCGGGCAAGTAACTATGAGCTCAGTAAGTCATCTGGAACAGCTTTGAACACGCTCGCAAGCCTTTAGGTTGACTGATCACTTGTCATATTTGAATAGGCCAGTTTTGCTATATTAAAGGAGCATTGTCAGGAGGATATTTCTTTTTTAGGTCAATTCTGTGCTAAAATCATTACTTGGAGGCTTTTATCATAAACAAAATGCTTCTGTAAAGCTACGACGAAGATATCAAATGAATTTTATCAGAGAGGGCTAACTATAATAAATTTCTAGAGGATTATTGGAACACGTAGCATCAAAACTTGAAAAAATTGGCAAATATTTTCAAGCTTCAATCCATTTCCATCCATGCCATCCGTAGCGACAGGCGACTGGAAAGAGTTTCAGTACTTTTAAATAGTCTTAAATAACAAAACTAGATCATCAGTTTTGAAATTCAATTGATCGGAAGACACTTTATGGCTTTTTATAAACTTGCTTAGTAGCGTGACAATACCCCTTTAAAATTCAGCCTAACCTGCGATCAGGCGTCCTTTCTTTTTCGCGACGGGAAGGTACGCCTTATACAATTACTTGACTATTTGTCTGTTGCTAGTCCAGAATCTGGACTTTTCTCTGATTGGTCAAGAAACAAAAGGTAATTAGAACTAAGCCACGATTGGTTACCTGTGTAGGAGTGTGATTTCCGGTCAAAGAAATGCCGCGAGCTGATGGCGTCTGTTGAGGCGAACGAAGAGAGCGAGTTTTTGTCAGCTTTGTCACAAAACTCTCAACGATGAAAAAGTATAATGCTTTCATAGAATCGTATGCCATGGGAGATATGTTTTGGCCGTGTTACCGACGGAATTCGGCAAGAGCGCTATACCGTAGACTGATTCCGAAAGTAACGGCCCCCGTTACTTTCGAATTTTGCCGGCAAAGGGGCCGCTACTTACGGGTAGCAGTTACTTTCGGGTAGCCGTTATTTTCGAACAAGTAAAAAACGTTTGTAACTCCAAATGGTCTGAGACAAAGAGGGCACGTATTATGAAATTTAAAAGCCGTTCCATTTAGGCATATTCCTACAATGTAACTTAACGAGATGAACAAACAGACTACCTTAAGCGGAACGCTATACATAAACGATTACTAAAACTGTACAGTTCATTTTGACTCTTCACTGACAAATTAATTTCAATAAAGTATTGCAGCGTTCAAAAGTTTCACTCACAGATTAAATTATGCACAAACGATTCTTAAACGTTCTTAAGTCAAGCATGTGCATGTGCTCCAAGATAATCTGAGAATTGTTACAAGTTCTATTTTGCTAATCTGTATACATTGAAAGATAATCATGGTTTCATGACAAACTTTGGTGTTTTTCTTGTTTGAGTTACTTCCCAAAGAAGAGATATTATTTGTAATTCTCCGGCGGGTTCCAGCTGAATATGTTACGTTAAATACGGTCACAGTACCTCCTTAAGATCGCTTTGTAAGCCGACGGAAAGTAATGCTTGAAATAGGTAGATAGATAGAATGAACATTAAATACAACATTGTTTTGTTTTTTTTGTTTTTTTTTGTTTTTTTTTTGTTTTTTTTTTTGCTTTAAACTTCTTTATTACACCACATCCGTTACAGTACACTACAATACACTACTTGTTACATTACAAAAAAGAAACACTAATTGCTTATGCATAATGTAGCTTAACAATGCTCATTAAACACACGCTTACAAAAAGTACACTAACATTGTTTCTTAGTGGAATAATTTTTCCATTTGTCTCCACTTACTTAAAATTTTATCTTGATGATAAAAACTGCATGCAAATTTTTCAATAGTATAATGATATTTAAGGTAGCTTTGTATGCCAGGAAAATCGGGGAAACGGCGTTCCATCTTGCATTTATAAATGAAAAACTTGACTACTAAAATAATACAATTAATAGCATTATTATAAGGCATACAACCTGTATATCCCAAGAGGACGGATTCAAGGGAAAACGCGATTTTAATTTTTGTTTGCTCACAGATCCAGTTAGAGAGGTCGTTCCAAAGGGGGCATATCCTGTCACAATACCAAAAGAGATGCTCTATGGTTTCAGGTTTTTAATCACAGAAAAAACACTCGTCCTGATCTCTAATCCCTATTTTCATTAACATCGTGTTTGTGCCAATTATTCTATGGAAAATCCTACATTGAAAACTTCTTAACTTACTAGCGCTTGTGCATTAGAAAGGGGTTATATAATAGGTAGTCCAATCATTAACCGAGGAAGGAAGAAGGCTATTCCACTTACGTTGCACCTTAGCTGGCTGTAAAGCAATAGACTTTCGCAAAAAGTCATAAGTAAAACTGGTCACCCTTTTTGTTTTAAATAGGCCCTCCGCCTATACTATGAGATGAGACCGCTTGCAACTTTTTACCATAGTCCCTAATCTCAGTTTTCCATGAATTTGGGATTGCACACATAACACCATAGACATTTAAGGAGTTGCTCTTAAGATTAAACTTACTGATTAATTCGGTTGGTGATAGAAAAAAACCAGATTCATCTACAAGGTCATTGACATAGCGTAGATTCTTCATGTACCACGATTTATAGAAAACCGGTTTGTTCTCAATCTTAATAAAAACATTATTCCACAGTGGCTGTGACAAAAAGTCTCTGGCTTCTACAGGTTCGCGGACATACTCTGCCCATGATTCAACAACATCCCTCCAAATAACATTTTGCATAAAGGAGCTACCAAAAACGAATAGTGATTTTTTGTTTAAAAACCAAACATCTTCCCAATAGAAACAGTCAGAAGTTAAGAGCCTTTTCCAATCTGCTTGGTAATTTACGTCCCATACTTTTTTAATCCAAGAGATCTTTAGAGCCTTAGCAAAAGATCGAATATCAGTCATCTTTAAGCCCCCATTCTCTACATCATTGATTATCGTTTTCCTAGCTACTTTGTCACGCTTTCCACTCCAAATAAACGAGAAGAAGAGCGTTTCTAATTCTTTTAGAAACGGTTCTCCGGGAGTAGGAAGAGCCGTCAATAGATGCACAAATTTAGATATTGCAAGCGACTTAATTACCTGTATTTTGCCTAAAATACTCAAAAATCTCCAGGCCCACGAGTCCAATAGCTTTCTATCTAGTTTTATTTTGTAGTTGTACTCTGCTGTTCGCTGCGTTTCGGTGAAGAACGTTATCCCGAGAATCTCAAACGGTTCGTTGAATATCCAAGCAAGATTTATATCCGGAAGTAGTATATCATTTGAGAATCTCTTTCTGCCTAGCCACACTGCTTTAGTTTTCTCAGTATTCATCTTGAAACCTGAGCATTCCCCAAAGAGCTCTAAAGTGTTTAAGCATTGAGAAATAGAACTTTGGTCTCCATCTAAAAGGAAGACAGTGTCATCTGCGTACTGTCCCAGCACAAATTCTTCATTATTCACGGTGATGCCCTTGATTTGACTGTTTTGTTTTATTGCATCTGCTAGAAGCTCGGCACATATAATGAAAAGGTAAGGTGACAATGGATCGCCTTGTCTAACTCCTCTTGTGACCGAAAACGAGTTTGAGCAATGTCCATTATATAAAATAGAACCGTTAATATTATTATAAAAGGTTTTAACCCAGTGCCTTATGAATTCCCCAAAGTTAAAGAACTTTAAGGCTTCATCAAGAAACGTCCATTCTACCGAATCGAATGCTTTTTCGAAATCAATTAATAGCAGTAAGCCTTCTTGATTATTAGAGTTTAATTTATCGATGATATCATAAATTAGCCTAGTATTTTCAGCAATGGACCTGTTTTTAAGAAAACCTTTTTGGGTGTGTGAGATGATACTTGGGAGAACCTTCTTAATACGATTGGCAATAACAGCAGAAGCTATCTTATAATCGACGCCAAGTAAAGAGATTGGTCTCCAATTTTTTAAATAAAACTTTTGTTTGTTTGGATTAGGTAAAATAGTTATTAGTGCACTTCTTTGAGTGACGGACATTTCGCCAATTGTATATGAAAAATTGATTGACCGCACTAGATAATGGCTAAGGTCATTCCAAAAAAATTTATTTAACTCTTTACTTTCGGACTCGGAGTACTTGAGACTTGTTAAAGAATGTATTAAAGAAACGATAGACGATTACAAAATTAATGGCGATCTAGAGCATCCACAGTCGAACATATTTTCCATTAATGATCAACTGTTATTTGAAACGCTCAAGCTCCAAATTCGAGGAAAAACTATCCCCTATGCAGCGTGGAAGAAAAAAGAGCAAAATAAGGCTGAACAGCTTTTGGAAAACGAGATCAATGATCTACAACATTGTTTTGTTACCGTTTGGGGGTATCTTTTTAAAATGCCGTTAATTTCGGGGGGGTGCGTTACTTTCAGGGGGACCGTTACTTTCGGGAATTAATAGGAGGGCAAAAAATTAACGTTACTTTCGGGTAGCCGTTACTTTCGGGGGGGGCGTCACTTTCGGAATTCTACGGTATATCAGTTAATTCCAAAAGTGTTGTTTCATATGGGCAGTACAGCCAACGCCACATCAAAAACAGCCGTAGCTTTTTGTTGGCTTACAAAGAGGAACGGTACCTTTACCAATTGACACGCTAGACTCACAAGGATAGCATTTCTTGTTCTGCCTCTGAAACGTACTCATTTACGAACGAAACAGGAGGATGCGTTTTACTCTACAGCACTGTATGTAAATTCACCGCTGTTAGCGCCTTGTGTAATTCCCGCCCACGAATCGACTTCCGGTAATTCCGATTGATTCGCTATCTGATGGCATCGCCGACATTCTCGCTGACAGATATTTTAACTAGGGGGGCGGCAGACGAATGGTCAAGTAATTGTATCAGGCGTTCCTTCCCGCCACGAAAAGAAAGGACGCCTGATCGCAGGTTAAATTCAGCCTAATACAATAGACCTCAGCATGGGCGTAGCCAGGATTTTTCAAAGGGGGGGGTCACTGACTCATACAGAGGCTACTCATCAGATTGTCACCTGAATATTGTAGGTTGTTTCCTTACAAAAAGGGTTACAAAGGGGGGGTCACGGGCACCCCACGACCCCCCCCCCCCTCCCTGGCTACGCCCTTGGACCTCAGCATGAGGCTCTGGAGAATAAACCCCACAAACTCTGTAGTTATGGTTCTGACTAGAATGGATACTCCAAAATATGGTGAGACACTTACATTTCTGTATACAAAGTACCAACCGATCTTAGTAAAGTCTTACCTAGCTTGTACTGTATCTGCTCATGTGTACTGTATCTGCTTGTACCTGTTTATGTGTCACGTTTTAGGAATTTCTGAATTTCGGACAAAACG
>JAHPZR010055928.1:0-20000 GCA_019787425.1 Platygyra sinensis | reverse complement strand
ATTACAACCTAGTGACAGCTAAACCAAGCGTGAATTTTCAGGTAAACTTCAGAAACTTTATAAACTGAACAAGTTTTTATATCAAGAGCATGAAAAATCAGTTAAGCGATGGCAAGTTTGTAATTGTTCCGTAATGAGTTACCTCGAACAGACAGTTAATGCTGATCCAAACTTTTGTGTGAACTGCCTGTCCTTGAATGACGCTAAACGTGACTTGACAGTTGTGGAAATTGTTTACCGTAAAAGCATGATGGCTACTTGCTTGCTGGATCTGTTCCGTACTAGTTGGAAGAAAATTCCACACTGAAAATCCTAGGAAACTGTTTGATGTTGTTGTCTGTGGAGTTCTGCTGATGTGTGATGCGTGATAGCTGTCGATGCTCCCTTTCATTTCCTTCATTGTAGTCGTTCGGCGACTTTTCATTTGCGTGGCCGATCACCTGAATAATAGACTGCCTCTAAACGTTTGCTGCCCTCAGTTGCTTTCCACTACATCGTCTGAGACTAACTCCTGGACTGGAATCGCCCAGAGTTTTTGCTGTCCATAGTATTTCTTCTTCTTTGCTTGTCAGTGCACTTGCCGCGTTCGGCCTCTTCCCTTTTCCTTGCTGGCGAAGATGTCTTACTTTTCGCTCGAACACGAACTTGGACTGATAAAACTCCCGGTCCCGTGTAATTGAGTACATGTAGTCACGTTCTTTTAAACACCGGTAAAAGGCTGCCAGCATGGACTTCAAACTCTCCGGTTCGTACTCTAATCCATCATTGGTAAGTACTTCAGCATTTGTAACTTTTCATCGAGATCTTCGTGCTCATACTCCTCCAGTTTAGGATTGAATTTTCTTTCATTTCCCCAGTTTTCCCAGACATTCAACTACGTTTGTGTTAATTTAGAAGAGCTTTTGTTTTTTGCCTTTAGTTTTAGCTGGTCAACAACTATTTCGTCGGACGAAGTATACCGGCTTTCAGCCATTTTGTTTTTTGCTTCAGTTAAATTTCGCGCTTCCCCTATAGTTTCCATAGCAACTTCCGTATTGCACTCTATAACCTCTATTTGCACTCTATAATCTATTTATGCACTCGTTATTGACCAATCAAATACTTGAAATTTTGTTGAGTATATTATAATAAGGGATATATGAAGTACTTACCAAACATACTCGTAAGGGAAGCAGGCAGCTAACAAAACTGGCATTATGTAATTGTAATTAAGCATGTCAGAATTTTTTAAAAACCTTATTTCAGTTCTCTCAAAGAATGTGTTGACAATGTTTTCTAGTCTTTACTAAATGCAACCAAATTTAAATGCCAGAACGTATATGTTTACTCATTCCGCGGCCTGGAAAGGGGTAGGGAGTACTTCAGTAAATTTCGAATAAGTGTGTGCCGCGAAGGCACTTAAACCCTGACCCTCTATAAGAATGAAACAAATGAAAATCGTTACCCTATTTAAGGCCCGCACCCTAGTAATGACACCCTATTCAAGGGAAAAGTAAGAGCTAAGAATAGCATGAATGTTTCAACTTTATTTCGTGTCTGTAACATTGAAAGGTTACTAATAGTTCAGTTTGGACAGATCATATGTTTTCTATTTAGCTGGTTATTTACGCACTGCAATTTAGCTGATACAACTGATGTACAATGTAGCCATCTTAGGAAAACACTGGGAAGAAAATGCAAACAGGGGCAAAAATGACAACCTGTTTAAAGATCAAAAGACCCTCAAAAACCCAACCCTATCCCGCGGCACATACCTGTATAGACCATAATTATAATGAAGGAAACTCCCCCGTTCCGCAGTAATTAAATTGCTACTAATTCGTCACGACATGTTGGTAGGTCGTGTCCATATCCGAAAGGTCACCACGAGTTCGTTATCGCCTGGATTTGTAAGTCTTGTAAGGTTGAACATTGAAATTTAAGCCATAAATTTTTAACAGCACTGCTTTTTCAAAAAAAAAATGAGATGTTTTGTATGATGATGAAAAGTAGAACACAAGCATTTCAAAACAAAAAAAAAGATTTTCCATTCAAAAATTAAAGTTGCATGGCATATTTCTATAAATAAGGAGAATTCAGAGTTTTCTTAAGGTCTTTAGTTAATTATCAACAGCCACTTAACTGACAACTGACAAATGGCCCAAAATTTAACTGAAAACTGACAAAACGCGAGAAAGTGAGACGCTGTTGGCTACGGAAGATCATCTTTATGCAAAATTTACCTGACAACTGACATTTTCACGCCCCTACCCCCCCTCCCATCCAGGCCATCTGTATTGACCCTGAACTTATAAGCAGCGGTTTACGGTCTGTCTACTCAATCGCATTGGATTATTCTTTATTATATGTCTAGCTCCGTGAGCGGGCTAGATGAATCAAATTATGCGATGTGATTGGCTACCCGAGCAGGCAAGATGGAGCTATCTTGCCCGCTCGGGACTACTCGCTGTATCCCGTAAGAAAATTTCCCCGAAAGCCATATAATAAATCCTTTATTGACCAAGTTTGTTCGGTCACGGAATATTGGCCTCGTTCCTTTTCTGCGAATTTATGGACCTGGACTCCGTTTCGGTCCATAAACACACAAAAAAAAGAACTCGGTCAATATCCAGTCATATTGATCTCACGCTTGGTCAATAACCCTTATATATTAAAAGAAAGTCTTTTTTTTGTTTTTATATCATTCGGTCTGCCGTGCACAAATTAGAGATCTGTAATCTTTTCACGCCTAAAACGCGACTCTTGAAATCGATTCAAAACGCCAATCCGCGTTGACAACACACTGAAACCTATCTTGAGGACTTCCACCCGCAGCTACTCCTCTTAAGTATATCTTTCTTTCGGGATCAGTCAAAGGGCTGGGAAAATAAACTTTTCGAAAGTCTGATTTTGCAGCCGAGTTCAAATGAAGTGACGACGTTTTCAAGGGTTGGGGAGCGTTTCCCGGAAAAAGTTTCCGTTAAATATTTCTATCTAGACTAAAATTGCCCCTTCAAAGAAACTTCTACTGGGGGAAATTCAATTCCTTCCTGCCGATAAGCAGAAGGAAAAATACTTACACTTAATTGTAGCAGGACAACCAGAGCTAAATCATCTTACAACAAGAGAAAATTTCATTCAATTATGAAGAAACTCGTGTATATGCGCGCTGATTGAGAATGGAGAGGAAGTAAAGTAGTCCAGTTTTCTTTATATTAAACGGTTTTATTTCTGCCAAAAGATGATTTTTAATTTAGTTTTAATATAGAACAGAAGTGAAATATAACCAAGCTAACATTAATTCCTTTCTTTTTCCACTGTACATGTATGATACCATTGTTCATTGTTATTAATTATGTTTTTATTTTATTGTTTTACTGCTGACATAAGTCACGATATTAAAAGTGTATGTGAGTGGATTTTTCACAAAAAGACTAAGAACTAAACGGAAAGAAACTTAATCGTGTTTAGGATCGTGTAACAGAAACAATAATGTGAGAATTTTAACAGCATCTAAAACTAAATGGTCTTTCTTTTTTGCATTGCATGAGACCACTTTCTATTTAATTTTCTACTGATATACTGATTGCTATTAAAACTGAGTGAAACTCTCGTAAAAAAAAACTCCCTTACCTTATGCTAAAGGAAAACTCCTGTGAAGAAATACTCAGAGGTGAAAAATAATCTCATTACCTTAATGCAATGATATCCTTTCAGGAACAATTGCCTTACATGCCTCGGGCACAAATTTAACATACTCACTCAGTATGGTCAGGCCAACTGCAGGTTAATTTTTCACTATTCATTATTTTAATTCAGATAAATTAAGGATGAAAATACGAAGTTTCAGTTGTTCATCAAATAACTTTGTAAGATGTTCTCTCTGAATAGCAAAAGGTTATCTAAGTTAGCCTACATTGCACATGAAAACAAGAAGTCCACATTTCAATTTGCAAAAAAAATTGACTTGAAACGGCAAACCGAGAGCACCAGTTGAAAACAGCACTGAGTAGATTTTGTTTGAATGGTCACGCTAAGGAAGTCAGAAATACATTAATTGACTTTAGAATTAATCATAAAAGTGAGTGAGGTTTAAGACAACTTGCAGGTTTTACAACAGTATATTTCGTGGGAATATTTTTTTTCCTGCAAATTTGGTACCAAAGAGAAATTACACGCTTAATAGCGTCATGTTTGCGTCAAAAACGAAGATCCTCTATCGATTGTTTGATCAAGGGCGACGTTTTTCTTTCAAACTAATTGAAAACATCTTACAAGTGGTAATCGAAGTCGTCAGTAATAACTACAGTGGACAAACTCGCTCAAAACAATTGAAACCCACAGTCAACACCAGTTATGTCGAAATTTGACGCCGTCAAACTGTCCGATTACTTTAAGGTGACGGTTGTATATGCAATTCCAAAAAAGGCCTTGAAGTTCAATTTTTCATAATAGAAAAGCACATTATTATTTACATCAAAATTAATTACACTTCTTTCATATTCCGTTTGAATAAACAACAAAAACAATGACCTTGCTAGCCATGCCGTGAAGTCTGCGTAAAAGATAACAAAAATGCTGCAGAGCATATTTCATTTCAAGCGGTCATACATACTGGTTATTCATACTGGTCTAGGGCTTTTATGATATCATTCCAAAGCGTTTTGTACTCAACAGACTGCTATAAAAAACAAAGAAATTCACATGCCTCTATGTCTGCCGAGAGTGATGTCATTGACAGAAATTAATATACTATCAATTATCTTGATCAAAGGATCACAAAGACCACTCGTTGAATTATGGTTCTATTACGTTATCTTCAATAAAAATCTAAATGGAAGCATTTCATTGTTCTTTGTAAAGCTGTGGTATACGCTGTCATATTGACTTTACTTTCAGTCTATACGGCTTCGATTGTTTGCTGCTTATCTATGCGATAAAAACTCGAATCTTATTGGAATATTCTGTTAGTGCTTTTCTAAGCACGAGCTGAAATGTATACTTATCAGTCAGGAAGTGTGACCACAAAACAAGGAAGTGTCGTGCAAGGGGAGAACTTTGAATCGATATGATCTAAATGATGTTTAATACAAATAATCGAGAAAGCTTTCTTTGTCAGAAATCCGGCCGTTCTAATGAATGGAAAGATAATCTTCACTCAATTGACTTTCAAAACAACAGTCGTAGCACATAACTTGACTTTGGAAAAATTAATTATAGCAAAGAGTAAATTTTGGACTTATTTTGTGAAAATTATACATGGCTTTGTGTACAAGAGTCCATTTCAGTCAGTTTTCAACGCGTGTTTTTGTCGTTTTCCCTTCTCGAGAGTCCGGATATTTCGCTCTGTGGTTCGAGAAAAGTGTTTACATAAGAACTGTCAAAACAGCAATTTATTTTCAATTACGACTTCATTAGACTTCAATTCCGGCCACGCGGAAATTACAAAGGCATTCCTTTTGTTCTTAGAGGGATAAAAAAACGTCTGCCTTAGAATTGAGCATCTCACAGCTTCACTTGTCCACAAAGAAGGAACTCGCATCTACTTGAATCGGAGCAAGAACAGACCTCTCATCTCAGACATCCAAGATGAACTCTAAAGTTATCCTCGTTTTTGCTCTCTTAATCCTCGCTGTTTCTTTCGTGCCTGAGAGTGAGGCTTTCACGGCCGGAGGCGGCGGGAACATTCCAAGAAAGCGAGACGACCTTCCAAGAAAGCGATCTTACGAAGTAAGTTCTTTAAATTAATTATTTCAACTTGCGGTCTTTGGTTATTTCATGTCTGATTATCCCTATATTGCTTATTTTATTCTTTACTGTCGACGTAATTCGTTTTACATCAACAAAGCGAGAACCAGTTTAAAGTACTTATGTAAAAGAAAATTTTTCTCTTTTTTTTGATTTTATAAATTTGTTTTTAAGTCTGAAAAAACAAATCGTTTTGACGATATTATTGAAATTAAAAGCAGTCGTAGATTATTGATATTTTGTTTTGGAGGTTCAATCCTTTCCCTGTTTTCATTACGTTTTTGGGGGAAGTTGAATTTATTTTTAGGATATCATCCGTGGTATCTAGCTTTTTGGAAGCTAAATCTTTTTGACGATATGACCAGCAAATATACCGTGAAATTCCCGCAGCAAAAGAATAAAATTGTGTTGATCGCTTTATCTTCTTGTAAACAGGTTTTAACACTGTTCAGGAATAAAGCGATTCGTAGATAACAATCACTGAACATATCACCACAAATGAATATTAAAAACCTGCGTGATGCAAAAAGTTACATTCCCAGTTTCATTTTTTTTTCAACTTGGCCAGTGTTAATTGTTTAAAGTACAAAATCGTACTCAAAAACTCAAAGCTCTGATTCACCGTGAAATATACCCCGACCGTTGAACGTAATCTAGCATGGACAGCGACAAGAGTAAAAGATCTCAATAAATTAAAGCCGTATACACTATTCATTATCCAAAATTAAATTAGATCTTTTTACGTTCACGACCGATGCCCCGATGTACAAATTTTTCTTTCTATCGAAGGGAATAAAACAACTTAGGATAGAAATTAAATCAGAGACACTAATGAAACAGGAAAGGATCAACTAGAGTGATTAACTTGGAGTCCGATTACGATTGGCGAACTTCAAAATTTTGAACGAAATATTTCAAAATTTTTCTGCTTTAAAGTTCTTAGAACTTTCTCTTTTGGTTAAATTTAATTAATTAGTTTCATTCAGGGCGTGTAATTAATATATAGATTTAGGTCACCCTAAAAGCGGAGCTCCCGTAGGCCGATTAGGCTAACTTAGGATAAGGTTGAATTAATTTTGATTTGAGTTTTGTGACTTTGCGTTGGGGTTTTGTTTGGCTTTCTATTTTGAGTTTAATAATCACAAAACGGATACACACAAAAAAAACATTTGCAGAGAAGAAACAGTTATAATGGGGTTTACTTTTAAACCTGGATTAGAGTTAACAGGCTTACGAAAAACCCGGCTGTTTCAACAAGTAAACCTGACATGAGCCCGCGATCCAATCGAAAACCAGCATTTGGTCAGCGGTCAACTAATATAAAACACGTGACCTCAATGAGCTACAAACTTGAGCCCGCTATATGGTCACGTGATACTGGTCAGCGGATAACTTAATTTGATAGGTGTCAATAAGCACTTAATGACTGGTTTCGGGAAACAGTGAGTTTTGTTTCCCCGAGACCCTCATTGAGGTCGAGGGGAAACAAAACTCACTGTTTCCCGAGGGGCCAGTCATTAAGTGTTTTGTTATACTTCCCGACTCAAATATAGAAAAAGCTCCGAAAAAAAATGATTCGCTTGACGCCATTGCATACACCGCACTAGCAAAATTGAGCGGCTGCCAAAACCAACCTGTCCTATCGAAAAATCACGATAACAATCTTTTTCTTTGGAGCTAACAAAAAATATAGCCAGTACTTAAGTTTCTTTCTTAACTCGAGCATTTTGAGTTTGATTTGATCAGGAGCCGGCAGCATATTTTGTTGTAAATTACACACTACCTGGCGACGGCGATCGACGAGCGAGTTGACGAACGTGGGCAACCCATTTTTGGCGCCAAACCAAAAGCTTGGAGACACAAAACGTTCATATTTTCCCTTTTGTTAATCTGCACGATATGTTTTTGCGACTATAAATCCCTTTTCTTGAATAATGAATGCCGTCTCTAATGAGAAACGTTGTTCTTCTTCAATGGCTTTTCAACATCAATCCGACTGGTACACAAATTTCCCGCGGTTTCGAGGTGCACAACTTGATCACATGCGAGTCCAAAGTTCAAGGTGTTGTTTCCCTAGAGCGTCATTGAGTTTTGTTCGCCCTAGGGCGTCATTGAGTTTTGACCAATGGCACGTGACACGTTCTCCTCCAATCAGGAAACGTATTTGAGTTGGGAAGTATAACAATTGATCATGACATGAAGTCGTAAATCAAGAAAGTACACGGTAAACTAAGGCTGCATGTCTCTGTCAACCTATTATTTGGAGTATGGCCGCCATGTTGCCCTACTCCACCACCGCCGTCGTCGTCGTCGTGCGTACGCGCCCACGAGAACTACCGCTGGCCACGATAACATGAGAAAACCAATTCATGGGTTTCCTTTATTTCCCTATATGGGTATGGGGCTCCGCTTGGCGTCCCTTCGGGCCGTCGGGGCTCCGCTAAAAAAAATAGGTGTGAAGTGCATGAATGTACAGTGTTTGTTCGCGCGCCCAAACAAGCAGATCACTGCACATTTGCCAGCTGGCCTGACAGCTGCTCAAATATATACCTCATGTAATGCCTCACAAAACATCTTTTCTATTTCAGCATGAAGTGGCCGGGAGGGAGCTGTGTGCGGCAGCCAGGAGTCACTGCAAACGTGAATTTCTTGACGACAGTGAATACTGAGCCAATCCCATCTCATGGAACTGAATTGATTCCTTACAAGCAGCGACGAAATTCTCTAGCTCTGGAGTCGGCCTGTCATTCGTTATTGTAAAATTATTGAGTAATGTGACTAAATGCCATTGTAAATGATCAAGAAAATGTTAATCGCAATTCTGAAATAATACAGGGACCGACGAGGCCAGAATAAACCTATTTTTGAGTGCATTTTGCTTGTATCTTTCTTCCTTCCTGGTGTATTTTTCTTCATTCCCGTTCTGGATCGAGAGTTGTTCATTTCTTAAACCGCAAAAATCGTTAAATGAAAGGTTACTAAATATTTCCTCAAAACCATGGGTCTCTCAAAATCTTCGTCAAATTTCAGGGGTTTTGTAGTCTCGTTTGTTTTCTTACCGTTGATGTGCATCTAACAGTCTCTCTTTTTGAGCAAAGCTGTCTCAGAGTTCTGAATTTTTGAAACATTAAGAAAGTCTTTTAGTCTCGATTCGTTCGTTTGTTTTATAACTAACGTCGACTAAACATCTTTCTGAATAGAATCTGACTGTCTCGCAGTCTCAATAAAGACATTTTTAAGTTTCGGTCTCGCAACTTGAAAAGACAAATTTTCCCTGGTATACAATGAAAATAGCTAGTGTCGCATTCTCGCCCTGATAAACACAACCGAAAATAAATGAATCACCAACTTTTAAGATTTCATAATTTCATTGTTAAGAAGTTTCTCTAGACATACATTCATATAGAGGTTGTAGGAGTACCATAATTCCATCCAGCATACAATGAATTTTCCTTACTGCAAAAGTGCGTTGAGATATTTTTGAAGTATTTTATGACTTTTGTATTGGTATCCGAATTTGATTTCAATTTCACGACTTTAACCGAATTTAGATTAACGAAAATATATTTTAACAAAATCCTTTCAAAGGTGAAATTTCTTCAAAGAATGAAATCTTATCTTCCACCTCCAGCACCACTAACTCGGGAAAAGGCCCTCTCCCCAAGCCCAAGGTTAATTAAGACTCGCAACGAAGTTGCAGGTATTCTTCATAAGTGAAAACAAATTCCAAAAATAGGACAACCGGAAAAGAGGGCAGGAAAACTAAGCTGTAGTACGTATAAGGCATTCAAGGGTGTTTTGTATCGGGAAAACATTCTCTATTCCATATTATAAGTACCCAAGTACTGTGATTACGAGCCTTCAGTACCCAACCCTCTGGACTGAGTACGTAATCAGGCCAGGCATTACAGTTGTCGTGTTTAAAATGGTTAAGACGAAATCCGATAGGAAATCGAGTAATTTTATTTTTGTGGACAGAAACCTTGTACAAGAATAATTTAGGAATCTTACAATTCTTTTCACATTTTCTTGAAGCTAAAGGAAGAAATACTTGTCTCAAATAACGCCGAAAACAATTTTCTACAGTGTTAGCTCGAAAAAATGAATTTTAAAGTTCGGAAAAATTGGGCAAATGCAGTTAAAAATTTAGTCATAGTTGCAATCATTTTACCAGTGTTTTGAACTGTTTCATATGAACTTTAAATTTCTTTTCGACTTTCAGTGTTTTTTTTTAAGTTATTTAAAAAAGTCACACAGACGTTTGTGAAACGATATAGATAACTTTAGAACAAAGTTTTTGTTCATTTGATACTGGAACTTCTGGATTCCTTCCTAAGCTTTGTCTTATTAATGTTTCATCAGCATAAAAGTGATGATTGAAATAAAATAACCCAAAAGTAGGAGCTGCATTTGTTTGGATTGCAGTCATACAAAATACCAGTACACAGCTAGCTGTACCACTTTTCTTTTTGCAACAAAAATATTTTTTTCTCAAAAGACCCAGTTTAAAACCTAAATTATAACATAGCTATATGCTAGCGCGCGCTGTGATTGGCTAATTTTCTATGAAAAAGAAATGGATGGTTCATAGAGATGGTTCATGCTGACGCCATCGTCGGTGAAATTTCTTGCCAGCGAAAGTTTTTCTCACAACTTTTTTCGAGTAAAACTTAACTTTAGCTGTTACTAATAGCTAGTGTTTTTCAACATTTGAGTTAGGGTTTCTCGATGACTTTGGAGACTTGGAAAATTAATGTGTCTGAAATGGTTGCAGAAACATCAGTGCTACCGGTGAAAACAACACGAGCACGCGCACGTGCACGTGTAGCGAAACGTGCTGTCAGTGAAAACAACACGTGCACGTGCACGTGCAGAACTTGCAATTTGATAAGTGCAGAAAAAGCGACTTTTCAGCGTGAAAAATGTCTTGCTATGTTATAAAAGCAATGGACAATGCCTAGCTAGCGTCCATCCAATTCGGGATCCACTTGGATAGTTGGGAGAGCACTTAGGTAGCTAGAGATGCTCTCGGCTGCGCCTCGAGCATCTCTTACGCTACCTTCGTGCTCTCCCAACTATCCGCGTGCATCCCGAATTGGATGGACGCGCGCTAGGCATTGTCCATTCCTTTACTGAACTTAGATAATAGAATTTGCCAGTAAACACAATCATCTGAATCATCCAATCATCACCAAAATCTGTTCCTTCACCGTCAAGATTTCGTTAGTTTACATTTGCATTGATGAATCCTGTCTCGCGAGTTTGATATATTACGTTTCTTATCAGATCAACCGATTTAGTGTCACATCGAGAGAAAAGTGTAATAGGCCCTTTGCACGATTTGGTCACATAGTACAAAACCACACATGATTGGACGCAAGTTGGCCAATGGGACTTCCAAACAAAGGCAGGTCAAGGTGGACTGGTACAAGTTGCTTTGTTTTGGAAGTCCGACCGTGCAACTGGTGTCCCAGCATGCATGTGTGATTTTGTACCATGTGACCGGATCGTGCAAATGCTTATTGTTAAAAGTAACCATACGCTTTCCAAAAGTCTTCGAACGTGTTTCCCGAACGTGTTCAAGTTTAAATCACGTGACTTTGAAGCCTATTAGGTAGAGGTTTTTCGCTGTTCGCGTGTCTAAAAAATGCTGCACAAATTAGTTTTTGTAAGGATATTGCTCTATTTTCAGCCGTTATGAAAGCAGTGGGAACACAAACTGAAGAATGCATATGATCGACAAGGCCTCTGGCAGAAAGACTGTGTCAACAGATGATAGATAGCGTTGAAAACTGCAAACGCTTTTAGCAGGTTTAACTTCATCAGCTATTAGCTGCGTACTCTCGATAGTTTGCTTCGCGTTTTTTGATTGGTGTCATGTAAGTCATCACAAAATGTAAACCTTTAGTAACTACTTATATGAAGTAAATTCAAAGTTTCAAAACGACCGCCATTATACACCTTATTCCAAAATGTCCGCCATTTTAATATTCTTTTGTTTTCTTGCAAATTAGCCCTTGTTGTCTCGTTCTTAAGCTCGAAATTCAAAAGAAATATTTTCCCTTCAACGAGGCAACAAGGGCTAATTTGCAAGCAAACAAAAGAATACTGAAATGGCGGCCATTTGGAATAAGGTGTATGGACGCGAAGTGGTGGAAGGTTTATGCTTCAATCTTTCTCGTATCGCTTGATGAAACAACTTCGCAGCTGTAAAAATTAATGAAGCTGTAGGAGAAAAGAACTCTTAAGGCCCCAAAGATAAGGTATGTGTTCGTAACGAATTACATCGATTCGCATTCTATCAAGTGAGATTTACGGATTTTCGATGTTTATAAACATTAGGGTACTGAGACGAGCTGTACGGATTGGAAATCCTCTCTAATCAAGTGGCTCGACTACTACAGTTGCTTAAGCGGCCGGCAAAGGTCAAACAAAGGTAATCCAATGATAAATTTCTTCTTTCTTATGTACATACATTTTAATTAATTACTACAATAATCAATAAAATTGCTTAGCGCGACTATAAAAAGAGCGAGGGGGGGCTATTGTTCGCACGCTTAGTTTGTCATGCGTATTTTACATTTTCAATATATTGCAGTTCAAATTTCTATGACTCTACCTTGATTCTAAGATTTCAGAGGGCGGTGCTCGTCTCGGCATCAAAAAGTATTGGTGCACGGAAACTAAACAAACCTACAATCATGGACAAAAGTCTTGGGACAAATTTACATTTGTGGCGCTTTTTCACACGCGCCAAACAAAAACAGTCAGGCGCGAATTCATCTACACTTGTTCAGACTCTCACCCCCCACCCCCACCACCTACAATGTTGAACAAGTGTACACGCTCTATTTCTCTAGATTTTCAACATTGTATGGGGGGCGGGGGGAGGGGGAGGGGGAGGGGGAGGGAGTAACGCATTTTGAAAGGGAAAACAGTGCTAGTTTTAAAGGCCGAGACACACGATGCGACAAATCGCGGCGACACGTCGCTGCGACAAGTCGCCTCGTGTACACTGCTGCTGCGACAAGACACTTGTTCTGGGCACGCACTAGCGAATTTGGAAGAGGGGAAATGTGAACTAGTTTCCAAATTTAACATGGCGGACCAGCGAATACAGCGAAGGGAAAATAATTGACGCTCCCTCATTGGTTGATTTTAATTTTGTCGCAGCGACTTGTCGCAGAAGCGTACACACGATGCGACAAGGCTGCTTGCGCTTATTTTGTCGCTGCGATATGTCGCACGAATTCAAACCAGTTTGAATTCGTGCGACAGATCGCAGCGACAATGATTTTCACATGTCACACGAGGCGATTTGTTGCAGCAACCTGTCGCGGCGACGTGTCGCAACGATTTGTCGCATCGTGTGTCTCGGCCTTAAAACTCCGTTTTAAAAACACAGAAAATTAATGCAATTACACAAGTGTCCCAAGGAATTTTGTCCACGATTGTCTGATTTCTACGTCTCATGGAAAAATGCACAATTACGATGTTTTTTGGCTCTAAATGCATTTAGGACCCGAGAGTGTGAATATCTGAGTTAAGACAGGCATTTCTTAGAGCTTTTACCCGGCTTTTCCGTATTTTTTTAATTATGGTTTTGGACCCGCCGGGAAAGGTGTTGATCTCACATAATATAGAAACTTTTGTATGTGATGGCAGTGATAATGGAGTCGCTTGATTTGGATACGTAACGAACTGTTAACATTAATGTACAGTTCTTCAGATACTTCAATATTTAAACGACAAATCTGGTATTTAAGCCAATCTTAGTGATCACCTTAACAGTTATTACAGCTTGTTTCAGTGAGTACAAATATAGTGAGGCGCTTTACTCTTCGGGTAGTGACGTCAGCGTTCACTGGTCATCGCGCAGTACTCAGTGGCGAAGAAAGACAGTGTTAATTCAATTTCCTCAAAGTATCGACTAAGAATGCCAGCCAAAATATATTTTCAACACGACAGTTATGGTCCTTTTTGGAAATAAGTTCACAAAAGTCATGTCACAGCACGCTGGCAGTGAATGCAACGGTTCTCACTAAATCCAGTGTAGAAGAGTTAACTTTAAAACAATTCTTAACAATGAAAAATGAGAACCGTGTTTGCAGAGCTCAAAATTAAGTTTTTCCCAGCAATAAAGGTGTGGAAGATCGATTTCCAAATACAGTTGACTTCAACACGTCTTAAATGTGAGCTTTTGGAAATAGTTAGGCAGATTTTAAGGTTTTAAAGTGAGTACCGTGGCTGAGAATCGTTGAGTTATGCAAATAAAAAGGGACCAACTCATTGCGCATGACATCAAAAAATGTCACACAATGTCATTTCGTAAACAAATAAAGGGAAATGACTCCCAATGGCTGGAAACAACTTTCAAATGCTTGGTTCGGTACCTTTTGGGTGAAAGTAGTGTTTGCGATGCACGCTCACTGCCTGCATGCATCACATATTCATGCTACAGTTGACTTCGAGATTTGACATTTCCGCGCGATTTCCAGGGGTGAAGACCTTCTGTTTTTCTTAAAAACCAAGGCTTTTGCTCGCTGTTCGACAGAAATTCTTGTCTTTACACCATGATCTATAATGCCCGTTGCTGCTTTTAGCGTTAACCATGTTTGTCCCTTCAAATACCGCACGCGCCATTCTGAGATAGAACACTGAAAATTCCGATTTACACCTCGCGTGGAGAAAAATTAAAAAAGAAAACAAAATGCGTTAATAAACCACGAAATAGCTCAGAAACAGTCATTGTATAACGATCTATTCACAGAGTCTAGAAAAAACACATTTAGAATGTAGAAAACCACTGAAAAATGACATTTTATTTTTTTACTTAAATTCAGACAATCATGGACAAAAGTCTTGGGACAAATTTACATTTGTGGCGCTTTTTCACACGCGCCAAACAAAAACAGTCAGGCGCGAATTCATCTACACTTGTTCAGACCCTCACCCCCCCCCCCACCTACAATGTTGGACAAGTGTACACGCTCTATTTCTCTAGATTTTCAACATTGTATGGGGGGCGGGGGGGGGGAGGGAGCAACGCATTTTGAAACGGAAAACAGTGCTTTTTTAAAACTCCGTTTTAAAAACACAGAAAATTAATGCAATTACACAAGTGTCCCAAGGAATTTTGTCCACGATTGTAGCCTTATCGCGTTAGCAAATTAAGCCATCGTTAAATTTCCTGACACTAATTTTCCAGGAAATTTTGAAACAGTTATCTGATGAGAGTCACAGAGCATTGTTTTGAAAATGAAGCATTGTGACTAAGGGTTTTCCATGGTATGTTATTGAAACTAGTTCCGAATTTACACTCCATGCGTAAAACTAGGGTAGCATGCCTAAATCTGCCATAATCGCTATGTAGCTGAAATATTTATATTTTATTTAGTGATAAATATTTCTTTGTCGTTTTAAAATCTGAAAAAAAGATTACAACTCCGGCATCAATTATACCACTATAACCACGAAAATAACGAATAATATAATAATAATATAATACATACACTGTAAGCGATTTAACGTTCTTCTTATTAAGGTAAAGATTCGATAAGATCTGCCCAAATTTTGGGGTGGTTCGTTCCCCATGCTTTCTGAGCAGATTAGCCTGTATCAGTTTTTCTGAGCAGATGTGCTTATATATTTGTCTCCAGCTCCTCCTCGTCACAACAGAAACACGAGAATGAATTCCAGAAAACGGATTCCAGTGTTTAAGGGACTGAGACGGTTGTGAATACATAAACTACAGCTAAAACGTATTTTCCGCACTATGTTTCAAAGCTGACACATGAGTACTTGGAGATATTTAGGATCAGTCCAACACCACTTCAGGTCAGGAACAGTAAAGGTTAAGTAGCTGTAGTGCATTGTCCTCCCGGAGGACTCCGATATAAAAACGAACAGGGTGCTCGAGGGAGATTTAAAAAACCCTAAGAAGTGCCAAGATCCTGTTTTGTGGGCGTGGCTTGAATTTTTTCTCCCCTAAGAGGTACGAATTCTAAAACAACACATCTCCTGTCATACTGTTTTCCTTTCAATACCTCTAAAGGTACCGCGTAAGCTCCCACTGTGGTTCTGTGTTGAAGCTGAACAGCCCGGTAGTGTAGCAGCTCTTGCAACTTGTATTTGTCGTCGTTGCAGTAGCTGTTATTGTGTTCGGGCAAGATATTGTCATGGTAAGAGAGTGAATCCCTCTATATAGGACTCAGTATGCGAAAGGTAATCCAGCTTAAGTTATTTTTAGACGTGGTTAACAGTTCTTCCGAGGATGTTACTTGCGCGATGCGTAGACAGCCGAAGCGACTTTTTCGAAATTACCTAATGAGACGAAATGGTTGAAAAGTTTTTGATTTTTTTACAAACTGAAAGAATCTGCCGTTCATTCGGTTGTTATTGTTTTTGTAGGGAACAACCGTCTCTTATTTTATAAAAGTTTCGCGATGTATTAAAAGATACGGAGAGCTCCCTTGCTTGTAATCTAAATATCCGGCAAAAAAGACATCTTTACTGCGTTGGAGGTTTTGCTTTGCTTTGAGAAGAAACAAAACTACAGATCCATCCACGAAAATATCCACCCAACGCGCGAGTGATATCCACCGAAGAACCGGGCACAATGTCAAAAAATAACTTGAGAGGGATTACCTTGGATATAAGGCCCCTACGGGGGATTCACTCTCTTACCTTGATAATTTCTTGTTTGGGGTTAGGGGCATTATGTCTGTTGTTTGTTCCATTGTTCTCTTAAAGGGCTTCGAGCCATTCATGTGAGACTTTACGAGAGCTGTCACAAGACCCAAACACCCTAATAGCTACCAAAACCCTTTTCAGCACCTTAATTCCTTTTTATATGGGAGTCTGTTTTGGGAGTAAAGTACTGTTATCTAACAGTGCATACTAGGTCTATCGAAATGCTGGTGAAATCTAAGGCCTGATATAATATCTTGCTTCTAATGTATCCTTAATTTCATTGTCTAAAATATCGCAACGCAGTTAGCAACCAGTTTCTTTGGAAGCTTCCTCTGCAGTGTCACCCTCTGGGTTTTTCCTATATTTAGGATCACGTTTAATTCCTTTGCGGCGGGAATTCCGATACAACCTCCGTAGAATGTTGAGAACTGGATCCTTCGAGGTGGTTTGGGCATGATGCTTAGGGACCTCGGAATCTGCAGGAGAACGTTCTTCCATAAAACTGTCTTCTAATTCAGTTTCACGTTGAGGATAACATTTAGAACCTTCGTGGGAATTCCGATTCGACCTCTCCAAATTGCTGAAAACCAGCCCATTCCGAGTGATTTGAACATAATGTTTAGGGACTTCTGATCCTGTAAGATAACGTTCTTCCACAATGTTGCTTCCTGATTCACTTCCGTGTTCAGGATCATGTTTAGTTTCTCTGACGGAGTCCCGATACAATTTCTCTAAAATGTTGAACACTGGTCCGTTGCGAGTGATTTCTACATATTGTTTAGGGACCTCTGAACCTTCGAGATATCGTCCCTCCACAATGCTGTCTTCTGATTCATTTCCATTTTTAGGATCACATTTAGATCCTTGAAGAGAATTGCGATGTAATCTCTCCAAAGTGCTGAAAATTAGCCCGTTAGGAGTGACTTGTACATAATGTTTAGGGACCTCTGAACCTTCGAGATAACGCTCCTCGACAATGGTGTCTCCCGGGTCAGTCCCATGCTCGGGATCATATTTCGATCCCCTGACGGAATCCCGATACAATTTCTCTAAAACGTTGAAAACTGGGTCCTTCGGGGTGATTGGTTCATAATGTGAAGGAAGCTCTGAACCGGCAAGGTAACGTTCCTCCACGATGTTGCCCTCTGATTCGTTGCTACATTTAGGATCAGAATCACATTTAGAATCTTTTTGGGAATTGCGATGTGACCTCTCTAAAGTGCAGAATACTAGCCCTTTTGGAGTGATTGTTACGTAATGTTTAGGGACCTCCGAACCTTCGAAATAACGTTCCTCTAAAGTTTTGTCTACTGGCTCATTTGCACACTCTGGGTCATGTTTAGATTCTTTAACGGAATCCCGATACAATTTTTCCAAAATATTGAGAACAGGTCCGTTCGGAGTGATTGATACATAATGTTTAGGGACCTCTGAGCCTTCAAGGTAACGTTCCTCCACGATTTTGTCCTCTGATTCATTTCCACATTTATGATCAAATTTAGATATTTTGCGAGAACTGCAATGTAACTTCTCATACATTCTGAAACCTGGTCCGTTTGAAGTAATTTGTACATAATGTTTAGGCACCTCTGAGCCTTCAAGATAACGTTCCTCTACAATGCTGCCTGTTTCTCCTCTTTTCGATCCTCTGAGGGAATTCCGATACAAATTCTCTAACATGCTGAAAACTGGGTCTTTAGGGGTGATTTCTACATAATGTGAGGGAAGTTCTGAGCCTTGAAGATAACGTTCCTCCACAATGTGTCCCTCTCCCTCGACTCCTTTGTGTTCGCATTCGGGATCACGTTTAGACGCTTTGACAGAATCCCGATACAATTTCTCCAAAATGTTGTAAACTGGGCCGTTCTGAGTAATTTCTACATAACTTTCGTGGAGCTCTGAACCTGCAAGGTAACGTTCCTCCACAATGCTGCCTTCTGATTCATTTCCACATTTAGGATCATATTGAGATTCTTTGCTAGGATTGCGATTTACTTTTTCTAAAGTGCTGAAAACTTGTCCGTTCGGGTTGATTTTTACATAATGTTTAGGTACCTCTGAACCTTCAAGATAGCGTTCCTCTACGATGCTGCCTTTTGGTTCATCTCCGCCACATTTAGATCCTTTGCCAGAATTCCAATAAAGTTTTTCCAAAAGGTTAAAAGCTGGTCTGTCCCGGGAACTCACTTCTGGTTCAGTTCCACATTTACGTTCATAGTTAGATCCTTTCCGAGCATTTCGAAATTCTAAAGTACTAAAAGCTACTCTGTTCAGAGAAGTCTGAACATAATGTTCAGGAATCTCTGACCCTTCAAGATAGCGTTCTTCCACAATGTTTCCACTCTCTGATTTACTTTCACATTTAGGATCATAGTTGGGTACTTTGCGGGAGTTTCGATACACTTTCTCTAAAGTGCTGAAGGCTAGCCCATTCGGAGAGACCCGTACATAATGCACAGGGACTTGCGAGCCGTCAAGATAACGCTCCTCCAAAATTTTCTCCACTGGTTTATCTCTACATTTAGGATTATCATTTCCATCTTTGGAGGGTTCAAAACAAGAGACATCTGATGAGCTGAAAATTGGGCCATTTGAAGCGACATGTACATAATGAGCTGGAACTTTTGAGCCTCCGAAATATCGTCTGTCTAAAACATCATACACTGGTTCATCTGCATCTTTAGGAACATTATCTTGACTGTCAGAAGCAGACGAAGGCCTCTTCATTGAGCCGAAAATTTGACCGTTTGGGGAGGTTTGAAGATAATGACCAGGAACCTTTGAGCCTTGAAAATATCTCCTTTCCAAAACGTTGTATATTGGTTCATCTTCACAATTTGGATCATCATTGGAACTGTTGGAGACCTCAGAATTAGGTTTTGGGAGGGAACCCCGGAAAAGCTCCCTCACTGTGCAGTAAACTGGTTCTTCTTCAAGTGGGTCAGAGGAGACGGCACTGGGTTGACCATTCTCGTCTACACCTTCCGGATAGGGTCCCTCCAAGACGTAATACATTGGATCTTTGTTTTTATCATTATTATTATTCTCTTCTCGTCCATTGTCTTCCGGTGTATGGTCCGTTGGTGGATTTTTATCTGTAACTGGTTTTTCAAGAACGTAATCAAATGGCGCTTGGGTATTTCCTGGGTGACATTGTACAATGTGTGCTGGAGCATACCAGCGACATGGTGTGTCTTCACCCTCCATGGAAAGGTTTATCTGGGAGAGTGGCGCGTCGTATTCAGGGATTTCAAAAGGTGACGCATTGAGTGAATCTGAAAAAATGAGAACGAATTAGCAAACAAACAAGGTAGATTAAGGATGATCTGTGTTGCACAGACACATTCTGATTACATTACAGTTTAAATAAGTTGTGTAAGACCCTATCAAGATCCTGGGAGGTTTCCTGTATTTCATTAGGGACCCAAAGAGGAAGAACTAGGATAGGAAGGGGTTAAAAAAACGAGGACAAGAGGGAATCCATATTTCACATAATAAATCAACTTTTTGGAAATTTCTGCGTACATCCAAAAGCAGAAGTTCCTGCAAAGTAACTGTTATGCTGTTAATACGACGCCTTG
>JAHPZR010055927.1:102500-112241 GCA_019787425.1 Platygyra sinensis | reverse complement strand
AACAACAGGGAACGGATAAACGAATATTGGAAAAGCTGTTACGTCAATAACAAGGAACAGATCAACCAAAGACTTCGTAACCAAAGGCAAAATAGGGGCCCGGATCCCAAGCGTTCTAAGAAACTGGAAACGAGTCCCCCAGTGAAGATCTGATCTCAAACTCATCATGGAGGGTTGTTGAGGGACTTGTTGAAGAGACAGTCTTTAAAGTCTCGATGTTTGATTTCTCGATCCTTAACAGTCTTCTTCTCCCCATTAGCTGTCTTCTTCTTCTTCCCACTATCCATAATGAAGCTGTACGTTTTAGCTCTTAAACGAATAAACTCTCGCAAGGTTTCTTTCTATTTTAATGAAACATGTGATTTTGAGGGTGGTCAGAATTATCAGTCCATCTTCCATGTCCTAGTAGTCATCTTCCGTTTGGATACGATAGCAGATACTATCAGTATCCGTGAACAACAGCTTAGCTGTTCACCATACGTAGGCTTGACATACTCATAGTGGAACTGTAAGGGTGTACATGTTAACCAATGAGAAATTGTAATCAATTCTCCTTATAGTGATATTTAATAAACGTTATGAAGACTCAGACTCTTTGTTTTGTTTACATCAATTTAATGGCATTACTGTTTACAAATTTAAATTTCTACGTTTGTATCAGTGCCAAAAGGCGCTACATTCCTTCACTGGACATTTTGAAGCCAATGAGAAGTGAGTAGAAGCTGCGTACTTCACTTGTTCTAGTTTTCATTATCCAATAAACCGATAAAAAAAAAACTTTTAATGAAACCTGACTGTTACAATATCATTATTACATGTACTAAACCCGATAGGCTACATCATAATTTTCAGTTCCAAAGAAGTGAGATATAGACTGGTTCAAGTCAACTTAGGCAACTCTGTCAGATAACTTTCTCATGTCTGACCAAGCTTCAACCCTAGAGTGCTGCAAACGCTTTCCACAGTCTGCATCACCATAGCAAGATCTATTTGCTCGCGGGCTTCATCACGATGATAGAACCACGCGACTTCAATATCCAACATCAGGCAAGAGTGTTGTCTTGACGGGGATGTTGAATTGCGCAGCCATGGCATCGATTTGCTTTTTCCTCTTGAACGAGCTTGTCACAATACGCGGCATAGGTAAGCTGGAACACATGACCAATAAACGTGGCTACCTTCTTGCGTTAGATGTGTTCAACTTCGTCCACAGTTTAACATAGGTTTAAACGTGGATTTAACTTGCCATGTTTGGAAGCTATCCTGCTCAAAAAATATCATTTTAGTGGAGTTTTTTGACGAGAATCAAATGCTAAAACGGAGAGCGCACTTTTATTTTGAACACATAACAGATTTTCATAAGCCAAACAGTGTTAAAATTAAACCAATTAAAGTAAGGTTGAGCGTGGGTCCTTTTTTAAAATCAATTAGAAATAAGATTAACGCAACCTTGTCTAAACATGCCTAGTTTTATTAACCAATCAAAAACAAGTTTGTGCGTTACTTTTTTTTCTGAAAACCAATCAGTGTTCAGTTAGGCGTGGGTTGCTAGTAAGTGATTTTGGTTGCTATTTCAACAACTGCTTATACTTCCAGCGGCTGTTGAAGCGATTAGCTTTCAGTGTTTGTAAATGATTTAGCGGGCATAAAGTTTTAAATTCCTTTGAGGGTTCCACGTATGAGAACTCAAGTTGACAATGGAGTGCAACAAGATTTGGATTTCACATGACACTTTTGGAAGTGTCGTGTTTTAATGTGCTCTAATTTCAGTGTAAAATTTAAGCTGTAATTAACATATCCATTCTTCGTCTATTTTTTTCTTTGCCCCTTGTGGTCACCGTATTGTGTTAGTGTATTGTAAGTCGAGTTAAATATTGTAAAACAAAAAAAAAAAAAAAAAATTAGGGTATTGCATTATATGTGTTTGTAAGTAGTGCGTTGTAAGTGTAAGTATGTGCAGTGCAAATGTAAAGTAATGGAAAGTATATCATATTAGTATTGTTAGTAGTGGATTAAGTGTTTTAGTCCTGTAAATAAAATCTGCTTCACGAAAAAGAAAAAAAAAAACTTTTGGAAGTGGAGAGAAAAAGAGAAAGAAATAATTGAGAATGGAAGTGATAGGACTAGATAGATACAATGTTTGCAAGAGAGGAGAATGGCGTAAATTAATCACTGAACTTAGGCTAGGGAAATGACTCTGACACCGAAGCAGAGCAATAACTCGATTTAGGCTTGTTCGAACGAACCAATACAAACGAAGCGACACAGTGGAGGAATTGAAGAGAGACTATCAACCTACTAATTGAACACACTGAAAATATGATGATAGAACTTGGCAGTTCCTTTAATTGAGAGTAACATGGATTCTAGCTTGAATTCTAAAAATTGTGAAAAACCGCTTATTTTTATCTCGTCATATGTTGTTTACACAAACGTTTTGATATGAAAAGTTCGTTTTGCATTTGACATTGTGGGATGTTTGGTTTAATGCTCTCCTTAAGAGAAAGGGACTTGGGAGCCCAGCTAATCATTAGTATTCCCGATGAGGTCATTGTTGTCCCATGATGCTTATAGACAGCCAATTTCACCATGACCGTTTAGGACTAAAAGACAATGTATCGATTTTGAAGTTGTGTGACATTTTTGGCGCCATGGAAATCGACCCCAGGTCCTCCTCAATGCTGTTTTCCAACATGGTCGCACTTTTATGGGTGTCGCCATCTTAAATTCTTAATTCTGCTCTTGATTGGTTGAAAATAGCCTCTGTGTATCTTGGATTCTCACTTACATATCCATTCAAATTTGTAATCTTTCTTTTTTTCTCAATAAAATGTTTTTTCACCCTAAATTTGTAATGTTTATGTTACTGCGCATGCGTGTTGTACCGTTTCAGTTATAGGACGGAGTAACATCTCCCACATGGCTGCGGAGTCAATTCATGACCCTTATATCACGTATGGACAACTGAGGAGGTATTGCGCATGCGTCCTGTACATTTCTCCCATTCTTGTTCCCAGAGGCCGCGATCTTTTTGGTCAGTAACGGAGCTCGCGACCCCTGCCTCCACAGCGGTCAAATGAGTGCGCATGCTTAAGCCACGCGCGCGCGATATAGCTCGCGTGGGACCATTCCTATAGAAACAAGCAAACGTCAAAATGGCGGCAGATTTAAATTTCGCGGTATGTGTTTCATTTCGCGAGGATAAGGCGAAAACAAAACAGCTAAGGTTTTTACTTTAAACACAGCTCTAAAAGGGGCGTCTCTTTTATATATCTTTTTCAACAAAGAAACTATCTCTGCAACAATAGTGAATTTTTTTGTCGAATTTACGAGTTCGTAGCCAGACATGAAGACTTGTGTTTTTATCGCGATAGTTGTCTTGGGTCTCTCTGGGGCAGATTTTCGGATCAGAAAGGCTGTTGCCTAAGGAGTAAAACTCGGGAAAAGAACGTTTGTAGGGGCAGAATGATTGAACTTAGTACCGAGATGGCTCGAGTGGCGGAGGTTGACCGTGTGAAATTTTGTGGGATGAAGAGGGAAAGTGACCGGAAGTGCGTAAATCACGCGCGAGTTCACGCGAATGCTCAATCATTTGACCGCTGTGAAACCTCTGCCTAGGTCCAACACCGGAAGTCCGTGATTCAGGACTTACCGTCACTCTGCGCATGCTCAGAGTCAAGTCTGACAAATCTGATTGATTCTGGTCTCAATCTTTTGTGTTTACAAAAGCTATTAAAACCGGAATGTCGTTGGACCGGGCCAGAGGTCGCGATCTCCTTCACTGACCAAAAGGATCGCGCCAGGTGGGAACGAGAATGCTGTTTTCCCACATGGGTGAACAAACCGCTCCACGTTCAATATATTAGAGGCATATATCACTAATATAAACTACCTTCTTAGGCTGCCATCTTGAATATGTTAATTAGGGTTGCTAGGTAACCGTTGCTAGGGATATGTTAATTAGGGTCATGAGGGTGACGTCAGTTGGGCTAAGTCAGGCCATCTTGGTTCCAGGGCCAGGGGTCATTTCCATAAAAAAATCTATAAAATCAGCTCTAGTCGGGCGCACAAGACTACTTGAAATGCCCAACTTGCATCAAGCAGCATATTGACTCAGCGGAAACAGCGATTCCTTCTGAACTCCCTGACCGGCCCTGGCGTAAAGTTGCTGCTGACTTGTTTGAGCAGAAAGTTTAACACTCCCTACTTGTAATTGACTACTTCTCTCGTTATTGTGGGATAGCAAAACTGTCCTGCACTACCTCACCTGACGTAGTAGTGCACCTCAAGTCCATGTTTCCATGACACGGCATCCTAGACTAGCTACTGTCAGACAGACGTTTGGATTCACGCACATTATGACCAGACGTACATTTAAATGCCACGGAAGAAGGGATTTTGCTTCACCGGAACCCAACGTAGATCGCTTAATGCAGGGATTATATGATCAAACTTCCTCGATCCTGTGATAATACGCGCAGCAAAGTTCTGCACGGACTATCTTTGTATGGCAACTCACTCGTAGTTCGTCGAGTGTCGCCAGGTAGTTATTTTGAACAAAATATGCTGTTCCACTTTAAATGAAACTTGGAATACTGAAGTTAACTATTAAATGAGGGCAAATTGCTTGTATTTTCCTTAGCTTAGAAGAAAAAGGCTATTATCGCGCACCAAACATGTGACGAAGCCAAGTGGAAAAATGAAATAAGTTCTAAAGTCTTACCGTTTCGGAAAAAAAGCTTTTCAACTTTAATTTAGTTGCAATGGATTACCCTGTACTGAAAGGCGGCTTTTTACCAACATAATCATAAACAGAAAGATGTCGGTAATTGGCGCTTTTGTTTCGAAAATGTCCTAGAAGCGTTATCTATCATCATACTGGATCTATGTATGGCTCTTGTTCTCGTGCTTATACGCTAGTAGAAATGGTTCCTAACATCGACTAGACCATTGCAGTCTCTCTCGAAGGACACCGATATACCCAGTGAGTAAAATAGATTATTAACCACCAAACCCTTTACTTTTAAGCAAGGGTTGATACTTAAGTGATCTTTGCCTCTAAAACAGGTGCATTGACAAGTGATGACTTACGACCAATCTATTCCTTGTTTCGAGGAATTTGTATGACAGTGAAGCTAGTGTTGTTTTCCAAGAATCACAAAATTTTCCGAGGCGATGTCGAGCTAGTGATCTGGGTGTTGCCTTTTTTTTCTACGCTTCCAACTTATTTTAGAAGTCGGACTCCAGGTTCTGTACATTTCAGCGGCTACTCGTTACGGTTATGAAGACTAACTATAGACCTCGGCCTAACTGGAAAAAAGCCAAAAGAAAATGGCGAATGTTTTCAAGATGATGCGCTTGCTACCTCCCACCTTTCAGAATCTCATCAGCTACTGTAACTTTGTGAGGATCAGTTGGCTATTTGTAAACTAGGCTAAATATTTACACCCTTTTTTTTGGTAAAGAAGGGTAAGTGAAAGGGTAAGTTTATTTGAATGTCAACCTGGCAATTCATGAGAAATGTATTAATTATATCTGAGCGAATTTCAAAATGTATTCAACGGAAGAACAGGAGGGTGGAATGCGATGTGGACAGTCGAACAGTTGTTGACAGTTGTTTTCTGCCATATCACAATTAATCGCTCTTTTCCAGAGTCCCATTCCTTGTGCGTGTGGTTGCTGAACAGCCCATAGTTCAATTTTCCTACACTTCTCCCTAATCTCCTCTCTAAATCAAGTTTGTACTATTTAACAATTAGACTACGAGCCCGAGTTTTCTACGAGCAGATAGTCAACGAGGCGCAGCCGAGTTGACTATCGCTCGTAGAAAACGAGGGCGAGTAGTCTAATTGTTTTAGTATAAATTTACCGTAGTCTCGTTGCATAAAAAGAAAAAAAAATGTCAAGTAACGCGTAGAAAAGAACTGTTTTATTATGTTACATCAGGTTAAAACGTGATGCGCGATGTGCACTGATGCGTAACTGTTGACTATCAGCAGATAGTCGACGGTAATATAGCCAATCAAATTCACGGATTCACAATAGACTACGGTAAATTTATACTAATAAGACATATCTGTCAAAGCTACTTTTACTTTTTCAGAAAAAAAAAAAAATATATCTCGTAATATTTGTTCTGATTCTTAGCAGTGGCACTCGTAAGTGTGGTACTTGTAGCAGTGGTACTTGCAGCAGTGGTACTTGCAGCAGTGGTACTTGGAGCAGTGGTAGTTTGGCGTTTATTATCTGTAGGTAACAAATATTTAGTATTGGCCGGCTGCACGGTCTTTGACCGAGGCCTTGAAAATTTACAGACCCGAGGTCACAGTTTTTTTCTTTACTATACGGACCGACCGTAAGCCGGCCAGTAACATGTTTATCTTTTCTTCCTGCGGTAAAGTGGCTTACAAGTGGGTTTGTTTACTCAACTGTGTTGCTGAGCTGAGCCCGTGTTTTCAAGAGAGAGGTTTACTACGGTTACTGCTTACCGAGGTTTCGTAACTAAAACGCAGTTAGTAGAGGCGCTGTTTACACCGAACTAATTAACAAAAGTAGGCTGCATACGACAGGGGATTTCTCAGAAAGCAAATGCTGCATTGTTGTACAGAAACTATTTGAAAATTATCAATTTTCTGACTCCAATACCGAACACGGGTCGCTGTCAATCTGCAGGCTGTTATGTCGACCCAAACCCTCCTTAAATGTAAAGCTCTGTAGATGAATAGTGGCAAGAAAATTTTGATATCTCTTCGAGCCTCTTCCTGCAAAACACCTGAAACGACATCTGCCGCGGAGCACGGGCTACGTAAACGTTTAACGGTACTTCTTCTTACTCAGCGCCGCTCTATTAATTTCTTTTCTTGTCCATAGACTTCGATTATGATTTTTTTTCTCTCTTTCTCTGTGGTAAGTCTTGTTTTGGTTGCGCCTGCTTGTACACCGCTACCGAGCTGGTGAACTTCTAACAGAAAGTACTGACGATGATATTGAAATTTCAGTCTTGGACTTTTTTGCATCAACACGATTTAATTTAGCGTTTTTAAACGTTGAATTGAAGCCTACTTACATCAGGAGGAATCTTTTTTTCTTTTTTTCTCTTTTTGTACACGTTCAACCCGTGAACACTTGCTGCCAACATGTCGCGACAACGTCTGTTTTTCCTCGGTTACCGTCGATTACTGAGCTAAACCATGCCTGATGAGGCGTTCAACTGGTTGGTTTACTTTTAATTTTGCCGCCTTTTACCGAGGTTTGTTACTGTGTTTGCGCGACTAAAAAGGTTCACTTCAGTAAAGTAAAAACAAAACCAAGGTAAACATCTCTCTTGAAAACACGGGCTGAATTGGCTCACGCGCCATCTACAAACCTTTGCCAAAAAAATCTAACGAGCGAGTAATTCATATACTAGAACAGATTTATTTCGAAATGCTTTATGTTAGTTGCATTTAGTTCACTAGTTAAGTTCTTTAAAATTGTTTTTCAGATGTGAAATTTCGTGCGAAGTTTGAATTTGTCGACAAAAAGAATTCTTTTGGCGGTTGCGAATCACTCGAAATCAGACTTTTCCAACGTATATTTAATAGCAGTAAGGGATGCAATTCGTGAGGTGTATTCCACAGGAATTCTCTTAAATACAGCAATGATCAGAGGTAAGCTCTACTTAAATTGGCTGACTCTTTTTCATATGCAGCGGATCACGAACAGCATAGTCCCAGCACCGCCCCTGTTTCCACAGAATGTTCTGCCTGTTTTTCTGCTGAGTCACCCGAGTCTGTACCTCCAAGCTCAACTGAGGATCCTTCTCCTGTGCTGACACGTCGGAAATCCATTAGCAGATAGGCTGAACTTACAAGCATGCGATGTAAATTTGCATCTGAACATTTATTTTTCATCTCTGAGCTTTCATTTGTCGTAATTAGTTTTGTTTTTCCTTACAAAGGGGGTATGTTGTAATATCGCTTAGAAATCTCTCCAATTCAGGCCTGCGGTACTTGCCATTAGTAGACACTCCCCAAATGCATGAAGGTTTTCAATTAATCCATCGTGTATCAGTTTGTCTTGCTTTGCTTCTTATAGAAACGTGTGTGATTCTATATAGATCGTTTTCTCTGTCACGCAATAAAAAATTCGAAAACTATCCAGTGAAAAAAGCTAAGAAATTGTGATGTTCTAGAAGTAGGACACTTCTCCAAGTTTTAGGCCTGTGCGTTGCCACAAGCTTCAGATATCCATGGACATGTAAACGCCATATTGGTGTACCTCCGTGGTGCACCAATATGGCGGCCGTAAAATAGTGTAAACATCTGTAAATTACTTTGGCTATCTAGGCGACTGATAATCAGCACTGAAAAAGTAAGTAATTACATAAGCACTTTTCCTAATGCTCTAGCTTCTAAAAGGGCTCAATATATTTTTCAGCAAATCCGATCGTAGCCTTGTGTCAACCCCCCCCACCCCCCCCCCCCCCCACAACCCGGAAACTCTAAATGCTCTGGTTTCCAAACGAAGCACACTACTGAGCTGTAAAATTAGAAACGGATATAAATATGCCGCCTCCTATGCCTGATGAGGATAAAAACCTTGATGAATGTTTTTATTTTAGAAAGTGATGACGTCACGTGAAAGCGATCTATACGTTTGTACGCCTCCTCGTTCCACCGGATTTGCAGCAGTCGTTATCATTGTAAACAAACAGCCAAACTGACGGACAGATCGATAAAGTCAATAGTAAACGCAAATGACCAAATGCGACACTTAACACGGATCTTAGACTACCGGTCCCTGCAAAATGTTTTAAATTTAATGGCCATAAAGATAAACGAAACGCACATGTATGTAATTGTCCCATACAAGGGAGGTATTTCATTAAAGACTTCTTAGTTTGATGTGCTTTAAACAGCTGTTCCTGACCCAGTGGTTCTGGAAGACCTACCTGAAGAAGTAACAAACGTTCACTACATAACTTTGAAATGGAGTGAGTCAAAAAATAATGGAGGAGCTATAACTCATTACACGCCCTACTATAGAATCGTGACCACAGGTAGCCTAAAGGAAAGTTGGATTAAGGACGATGAACAACGGGAAGATGCACTTCAGCTCTGGCACTCTTTGAAAGTGTCTCGAGGCAAAACATATGAGTTTGTTGTAACAGCCTCAAATGGGGGCGGCGAGAGTGATAAAGAAAACATCAGAAGAGTCAACGTGTTGGGTAAGTTACAATAACTGCTGTTAGCTGTGTTCAGTTGATCACGTTTCTCACTATTGGGATAATAATCTATTTTTCTAAAGGTCCGATACAGTAGCGATCTGCCGTAAAGTTTCGTGATCGTTGGTACCAGAGCCTTATTAGACATTTCACTAGTCCTGTTGTTGTTGTCAGGGTATATTATTTTTTGCCTAATGTTCCGTAGGAGTTACAAAGACAAATGATACTAAGCTCACTATCCCAGTTTGCGTGCATCCTGGCAAAATTTGTAATATTGGATTGAGCGCCTACTTAAATGCATTTTCAAATGTTGTAAAAGTACAAAAATTTCCAACACCAGTAACTTTGGTTGCATGGATGTTAATTGCTGGTATTTTTTTTTTTTTGAATTTTAAAATACAAAATAGGTGTATATAGGTGTATATTATTAATAGCTATAGCATGAAAATGATAACTTTAATATTTCTTTTGAGGTATATATGAAATAATTCATATTCGAATTGCGGTTGTAGATAAAAGTGAAGAATGATAATCGC
>JAHPZR010055927.1:75000-97500 GCA_019787425.1 Platygyra sinensis | reverse complement strand
GTCAAGTCTTATGTAAGCCATCCAGAATGCCTCAAATGGCTTGCAGGTTTCATGACAAATGAAAGCCATACATGTACAAGCCAGAAATCCCCGACTCCAATAAATAACCTAACCTCAGGCTCAACCTAACTAAAGAACTGTTTAGGCTAACTATATAGCTAGAGAGCTATTCAGAGGTTAACCAGTGTGCTATTTCTATTAACTTAAATTGCTTGCATGATGTATTGGCTTGCACTTTGACAAGACCCAGGCTTTTTTTTGAATCAGTCTGATGATACAAGGGATTGAACATTTAAGCTTTTAACTTTCGTCCATTTTAAGTTTTACATGGAAAATGTTTCCCCTTTTTAAGACACTGTTTCTCTTGCTAATCAATGCAAGCTCCATGTGTGCATTATTAACTGCCAGTAGAGAGTGGATGTGTACCTAATGAGACTTAAGGGCTGTAGAATTTTATTTCTTTGTCAAAAAGGGTTCTTCACGTTTGTGGGAAGTAGCCCCCGGGGTGGGTAATCCCCTTTAAAAGTAACGGGGGTGCTCGTCGTACCTTTCAGGGGGTGAAATTTGTGAATTGGTACTGCTTGGGGTTTTAAAACCTAAAATGACTGCTGCAGTACCTTTAGGGGTCTCAAAGGTCATCGCCTTGAAAAACAATGACTGAAATCGTAGTTATATTTCTTAAGCAAGTAACGTCTATTTCTGAATTTTTACTTAAGAATAGTAATGCCACTGAAAATGATTCTGTTATTACTAACAGAAATGGTATCTCTTAGGGGTGTAAATAAAGTCCAGGCCACGCCCACAAAATAAGTTTTTGGTACCTTTTCAACAAGCACCCCTGACATTTTCATAGGGGAGTACCCCCTTGGGGGGGGGAGTAGTCAAGTAGTAGCTGTGAATTTGATTAAAAAACTCTCAGCTTAGTTTTTGTTGACAACTTTATTGCTTTACAAGAAAACCAAACATACATTTCTGTCGGTAACCTTTCATTTTGAGATGAACAGAAGAAAAAAAAAACTAGCTTTAACTACAGAGTCCAAAAAATTAAATAACCACCTTGCCTGGCCCAGGTATAAACTGGGCAAGGTGACACTATTATATGCTAACCCAAAGTCCCATATTTTCTTTGGAAACATCAACAATTAGAAAACAGTCCTAAGAATGCACGCGCGCTGATTGGTTGAAAATCGTGTTTGTATAACTCGATGGAGACACAGAACTAGCGCGCGCTGTTGACGTAGTGATGGCGCGAGCAAAGAGAGTTTACATTTTGATAATCAAAGTTAACAAGTTGTTTTCCTTTTTCTCGTCGTGGTGTTTTCTAAAAGAAATAGAAAACATGTACTCCGTGTTTCTATCGAGTTATACAAACGCTCGCGAAAGTTTGGGAGAACTCGAAAAAGCTGTGGAAACACTCGCCTGCGGCTCGTGGTCCCACAGCATTTCTCGTTCTTCCAAACTTCCGCTCGTGTTTGTATGACTCGATAGAAACACGGTACATGTTTTCTATTTCTTAAATAAATGATATTTGGGTATCTAGCAAATGGCAAAGGATTGGATCCACATAATAATAATAATAATAATAATAATAATAATAATAATAATAATAATAATAATAATAATAATAATAATAATAATAATAATAGTAATAATAATAGTAATAGTAGCAGCAGCAGCAGGAGCAGCAGCAGGAGCAGCAGCAGCAGGAGCAGCAGCAGGAGCAGCAGCAGGAGCAGCAGCAGCAGCAGGAGCAGGAGGAGCAGCAGGAGGAGCAGCAGGAGGAGCAGCAGGAGGAGCAGCAGGAGGAGCAGCAGGAGGAGCAGCAGCAGCAGCAGCAGTAGCAGTAGCAGCAGCAGTAGCAGCAGCAGCAGCAGCAGCAGCAGCAGTAGCCGTAGCCGTAGCCGTAGCCGTAGCCGTAGCCGTAGCCGTAGCCGTAGCCGTAGCCGTAGCCGTAGCCGTAGCCGTAGCCGTAGCCGTAGCCGTAGCCGTAGCCGTAGCCGTAGCCGTAGCCGTAGCCGTAGCCGTAGTAGTAGTAGTAGTAGTAATAATAATAATAATAATAGTAATAATAATAGTAATAATAGTAATAATAATAGTAATAATAGTAATAATAGTAATAGTACCGCAGACTGTAGTACCCTAGTATGAATTCAGTAACTTACAGAGGAGTTATCCTCAATAAGCCACTTTCTTCTGGCGAAACATTTGACTCTGGTTTTCTCTTCATAGCCGCCGCAGCTCTGACCGCCGCCGTTTTGGAACTAATAATTACCGCCCGCGATCAGTGCATGTAGGTGGGTTGTGTTCAAGTCACGTAATGTCTACTTGGAAAGGCCTTTCATGGATCAAAGTACCATCGGGCAGCTTTTCAAAATGGCGGGGCATTCCGAGCATTAAAGTAACAATTTCAGATAAAAAGTGGCGTAAACTTGCTTTTGCGTCGACTAGCAGTTTTTCTAGACCCCAAGAGTGCATTATTTTCTGAGACAACACGGAATACTAATTTCTTTGGGGGGCTTTTAGCACACGCTTTTTACAAGGTCTTATCACCCTTTCGGGGTATTGTTGGTTTTCACCTCACCGGTCATATGATCAGAACTAAAAATTGTAACCATTGAATAAATAACGTAAAAAATCTGGCATATGACAGGTGATTGATATACATGTATCTACATTTACAGGTTTAAAGTCGGCAAAAATTGTCGTAAGTTATCACGCCAATAAACAAAGCTAAGCAACTTCGCCAATAATTAGAAGAGCTTTTGGTGCCCCACAGAGAGGTACAAATATGGCAGCCGTCAGGTGGCAGGAACATCTGTCATAAGGTTTTATTATTCAAAGTAAATATTATTACTCTAGAACTCAGACACGTTGAAATTAATACTTCCTCTAATGCAAGAATTGTTCAATTTGCAAAACTAAAGCGATAACTCATATTTTGACCTACGCGCGAACCTCCTCGCGCGGTCATTTGAATGGCACTAAACGCAAAATCTTGGAAATTTTTAAGCGTGCTCTCATGAACGAAGCACCCTGTTGAGCTAAAACGTTATAAAACGCCAAGTTTCTCTTGAGGGTCTTATATGACTTATATCTGTTAAAACTAAAACCTCCGAAGGAAAAAAAAAATTGGACTATGACTACCTCGCATGAAAGCCAAGAATTTACTAAAATGGTATGATCCGATTCATTATGCTTATGTGTTTTTCAGGCCGTAACTCAGCGCGGTATTGATATCTTGCCACTTTGCTAAGTCAATGAATAAGGCCAATAAGAAAATATCTCAGAGTCATTCGTTTATTAGTCTTGCCAGTGAGTCATGATCAGGAACAGATCAGTGCAGCCATCTGGCATAACAAGAATTGCTATTCACTGCTAGACACACACACACACACACACAAAAAAGAGCAAAACAAGACGCCTGAAATTTTCCGCATCTCGTTATCGATATGTCTGGATGCTTTTTTAGTCAAATCTTAGTGTAGTTCCAATTTTAGATTTTGACTTGATCCCCCTTTATAAAAATTCTTAGCTGTAAACCATGTGAGACACACTACCTCTGTTTGCATTTGTTCCTTCAAGTCGCCTTTCAGCACACTTCAACTCGACTAATAACACCATTAGATAATTGCTTCTTCTTTTCACTACGAGAGTGCTTAGACAACCAACCAGAACGGCTTATTGTATTCTTTAAGTACTTGGTAATATTTTCCGCAGGACGCGATTTTTAAACATCAAGTCATGCAGTAAGTCTGCCCGGGACCCATCAACTAGTGCCCCAGGAAAATAAGTTATAATTTTTGTAGAGACATCGCTGCTCTCCATCGTTTGCGCAAACATCTCGATCCTATATATGTTCTTTCAGCTACTAACTCTTGCTCCTCGCTGTAGTTTTTGCGAGCCACAGGCCTTCTTCCTAATGCTAGCTAATGAGCTAGTATTTACGAGCTGTCCGCGGTTTATGTGTTTACTGACGTAAAGGCCAACGGGAACTTTTCACGCCTTGATAACCACTAAAAAGCTACGTACGAACTTAAGAGACGCGGGCAGGAAGAGTAAACTTGGAAAAGCTAACGACGAAAGCGGAATTAAGACAGGCAGTAGTAGCCTGTTCTGATAATGGCCTTAATTATGTGCCCAATGACACGAAGACTATTGAACTGAACTAAACTGAACACTAAAAGACCATTTCAGTCCTGTGCTGCAGTCAGCCTTTCTTTTGTTTGGTTCTATCACAAATCAACCCCACTGTTTAACCAAGCGTAATTGATGATTTCAGCGTTCTCTCCTTAATCCTTTATCCCTCGGTATTTCGGTTCATCTTTGCGCCTATGTAGGACATCTTACAGTTTATCTTATCATTGATATAGCATTTGATGCAGATATATACAGATAATTCTGTACAATGAAACATGACAGCAAAGCTAAAGGAATACATGGAATGCGGTACCAGCTAAGTGAGCGACATTTTTAAATAACATGTTTTCGTTAACCTAACCGCAACTTTAGATTATGGCGTTTGAATTAAAAGTACGTTTCTCCACATGCTACGGGTCATTAGCTAACTGCTCATGGGTTACTACTTACCAGGTGAGGGGGGAAGGGTACTCCTTTATATAGCCTATATAGGTATGTTCGACCACAAAGGAGATCATGGCTTTTATCGGTTTTGGGCAGAAATCGTGTATCGAGTTTGGCCTTTTTTTATGTACTATTTTGTCGTTATCACTAACGCCATCAACAAAAGCTCTTCGCATTGCATTTGATATAAATGGTCTAGGGGAAATCGCGGATTTTGGTCTTAACTAACTAAGGGTTTTCGGAAGCGAGCTGCACGTCTCCATTTAATTTTTCTGGGAGCACTCCCTCCGGAACTCCTAACCACTTGTATTGTTGCCTTGATAAAGAGGTGCAGCAATAATATTGATAGCTAGCTGCCAGCTTTTACACAGCAAAACAATGATTGTATAACAGCCTCGAGTTACTTAATATGTAGATGAGACAAAACTCAATTAAGCAGTTGTTACCTTATGCTAACTTCTAAAAGGAGGTGAAGGGTACGTTTTTATCATGAACTGGAGACGGTTAATCCAAGGGTATATTCTTCTGCTTTTACTATTGGTAAAATTTCAGATGACAATCTCCTTATCGCCTTTGAACACGGTTAACACAACAAAAAGCTCGGATGAGCCAGCTGACCAGCCAAGGGTCGAGAAGAGCTGTTTGGAATACGACTACCAAATTCATGACGCCCTAACATCTACAAAGCCTCCGCTTGATAATTACTTTAATATCACGAATGCTCTCTACCCCTCTGAGGGCTCATCATCTAAACTTATAAACATCTGGGTACATTTTATTAACTCCACCGTCAATCTCATTGAAGTAGAACAGCTGAAATTTATTTGGAGTCGATCGTGCTTGTATGTGAGTGATCGCTACTTGAGCCTCCATGCCATGAGCCTGTATTCCTTGGCGACCATATGGCCTCACCGAAGACAGCAAGACCTTCGTGTAACAATCAATGAATTCTGCAATCCACACAACAAGAGGAGAAAGCTAATTCAATTTTTGTCAACGGTAAGGATTCAGTACTAAGTTGTACACTTTACCAGGGTATTAACGTTGGCCGAATGCTGTAACTTGCTTTTAGTGTTAAAAATGTACCTTTGGCTACTCAATTCAAAACGAATGAGATGATCTGTTATCTAAAACTAAAAGAAAACAGTGCATGTTCTACTTTTGACGAAGTCGTGCAAATGCAAATGAGATTAAGTGTTTAAAGCAATTTGTCATGGAAAACACTTCGTATGACACTGCTTGACCATCCAAATTGGATATCAAACAAAAAAACTTCGAAAGTTTGCATTCCGGCGAATCCTATTTTCATTCGTTTAACATTTGAAATGTCTCTTTCTCTTAACAGCTTGAGGATATCGCAATCAGCCCATCCAGCTTTAATCCTTCACTAAACCGTGTTGAATGCGTTGTAGAGGCAAGTTCTAAACATAACTTCAGGAACGTCGAAAAAGCATTTCCTCAAATATGCTGGCTTATCCTGTGTTCCTCTTTGATAGGGAGTAACTTAATTAGTATGTTATTTTTACAATATTGTAAGGAACACTACCAGGTTGACCGTGAACAAAGCGCTAAGGTTAAATCAGCTCTGCTTTTCGTGTTTGTTTTGTTTTGGCTGGGAGTAGTTGAGGCTATAGTTGCTGCAGTCTACAGCACCCAAATGCAAGTACTTTATCCTTTGATCTACCTCTCTTTTATTTTCTTGGTTTGTTTACGTCGCTTTCTTTACTGTCTAAATGGCGGGCATATTCACCGACACAACTGTACAATTTCGTGGAAGTTTGAGAGGGGTGGGGAAGCAGAGCCAGCATGGGGTTTTCTTTGCACTGCATATCCAGGTTGTTTTATCGCCGTGCATCACGCCTTGTGGGTAATGATTGGAATAATCACAGAGCCGTTCTGGGCTTTGCCAATCTTAACAACTATAGTGATGCTGGCATTTTTATTTTACGTATTGTCTTCATTTTTTTTCTCGTATGCAAAGTGGGACAAGTGGCAAGCAATAAACTTTGCACTGTTAGTTGTAGTGGGAATGTCAATCATGTTAGTGCAGTTTTCATTCTTCTTAATCGGTCAGCAGTTTTTTGACGAAAGCTTGATTTCAGGCGCTATTCAGAGTGCTTTGGTTGTGATCATCAGCATTTGGTTAAAGTCTTTTAAACAGGGCGAAAACAATGCTTCTGGTAGAAGTAATGGAGATAGCGAAGGTTGGCCAATCGGGCCGGACTTGAATGGCTCGATGGGACATTTGGAACACAATGAAAGCGGAGAAGAAAGCTAAACCGCCTAAACTCTTGCAATCAAACTGTTGCGTAAACAAAAGAAAAAAAACCCTCAGTATTTCATTGATTTGTATTGATTTAACAACACGTACGAAATTACAGTTCCTGATTACGAAAAGCAACAGATGCAGTGTTTCATAAGTAGAATGCAAAATCATGTAATAACTTTCAAAATTGTTGAATATTAGCAATCTCGGACGTTAATGAGATTGAGATTGATTTTCCGTGTGTAAAATTCCAAGTTCTTGAAAACAGATTGTTTTAAACGTATAACTCTTTGTTCTCGAAAACAAATGGTGCGAAAATTAATTCCTGCTGTAACAAATCTTGTATATCTTATTGTGTACTATTTTTATCTTGCTAACAATAAAGATTGTTTTTAAAAACACTCGCTAAGACTGTTGTGGTAAAATGTTATCTAGTTATATATAGAGATAGAGACCAAAGAAGTAGGCGTTCCAAAAGACTATGGCCTTGTGGCACAGGCATTGCAGGTAGGTTTTATATGCCAAGAAAATGTTGGGCTTCGCCGGTCTACTGATCGAGATGACTTGTATGTTAATCATTGACTTACCCACTTGACAAAGCAAGCGGCATTCTGAAAATTTACACTTTAAGAAAAACACTTCAAGGAATGTGCCATTACACAAAGAAGATCACATGCAAGCCTGAGCAAGTTAACACCACCACAATGTTAGATGTAAATAAGATAAACTGAAATAGAAAGTAAACAGTTGTCAAGCTGGTCCTATTGCATGGTCGCAATGCCTGGGTGGTTGAAAGTATACACTTGATATTGTGCAAAGTCAGATCAGTGCATCATGCCCGAGGGCGTGTTTGTATTCCTGAATAAAAGAACGGAATGACTGTTTAAAAACATCCTGTTCTTGTTCAGTCGGTATCGGCCCTGGATCGGGGAGCTGAGAAACAACTTCGTCTATTTACACAGGTAGGTTTCTGTTGTGTCTTCCGTTTTAGAAGACCGCAGTACTCCAGTTATAAATATTTGTACTGTTGTTTGTCTTCTTGTGATTAAGTGACGGAAGGCTTCGAAAGAAATTAAAAAAACATCTGAAGAAGTGATATCGTACAGGATCAAACTGTTAAAGTACTGTATAATCACCTATTAGTCCTTCACACTATTGCTGGTTTTCAGTCTCACGCCATTTAAAATAGATCAAAATACAAATCAAAATAAAATTAAAAACGGTTCAGTAGAAAACAAAGAAGGTAAATATACAAAGACTCTCGCCAAGATTCAGGTGGCAAACAATTATTGTTAAGCAAGATATGCGGATACATTTTTTTACCCAAACTTATTGAGATTGTATGGAGACGCCATTCTGGTACCCCTCTGGTTGGGCACCAACATGGAAACCAACAGAAACATCTGCAACTGAGTTTATTTTTTGCTACAAAAGCGTGAATTCATCTGTCAAGTAACTAAAAAAACAGTACACCCGCTTTCAGTGTTACGTGCATAGACGACCTCTTCGTTCATCTTTCGACATGCTATTTAAACGGCTGAAAGACTGTCTTTTAACTGTGAAACAGGTAATTTTACGGATTATTAGCGGAGGTAAAGAAAAATAAATGATAATTATTGACCTCGCATGTCTGAAGAAGATTGTGAACATTGCATGTCTTCAGATTTACGGGATCATTAAACGATTTGCGTGTAGTCGTTCAGCTCTCAATGGTGACTTCCGATAGAATTAAGGCGCTTACGCGAATAGTAATCGCAAAGATCTAAACATTAATTCAAAACAGTCGATTTATCTATCACAGAATGACTTCTTGATACTCCTAGCCTTAGTTTGATGTCAAATTAATCCATATTTTGTGACTAAAAGGCGAGTTCGACCGTAAAGGAGTCCGTTGGGTGAACATTTTGATGTAGACCAGGTTATATAGCATGTCGAAAGATGGCACGTCGAAAGATGTCGCCTGTGCGCTTACGTAGAAATAAAGCGGGTGTAAAATAGTACATTTTCTGATACAGGAACTGTTCAGATAGTCAAATTCCCCGAAATAAGTCACTTTATAAACTAACATGACAGCTTTCTCAGCCGTCATGAAAATACCACGTCACGGAAAAAAAAACTTAGAAATTAAAGCGTAGTCTATTACAAAACCAAGAACCCATTCGGAGCAAACATTTGTATGAATGTTAGTTTCAGCTACTCTTATGCTTCATATTAGTATAAACTCAAGAGGATGTATAGTTTGGCAGTTTCAGTAACGTCAAGTGAAACGCCCTCAATTACTAAGTCCATGGTCTGTAGATCGATCAGCTTCTTAAGCCCTTGCGATACAGTGAATTCTAGGTATTCTGAAAATGTAGTTGGCCCCGTAGGGTTTTGGCCCAGTCGGCTAAAACCCGAGGAGGAATCCTGGGAACACGGCTCGTAAAGGACTGTCGAAAATTCGCCGGGGTTCGAATAAACACGCGAAGGATTCTGGGAACGGAGTCTTTCCCGCGAGGTTCTTGGATAAGTTCTGCGGTCAGAATATTGAGCAAAATAAGAATGATAAAAAATTTTGAGCAGAGTAAGCCAAAATATCAACAATTTAAAATAATACTCGAGTCAGACAGTGATGGTAACACCTGTGAACCAAAATAAATGGACGTGGTGCAGAAAGTTTCAATTAACTGAAAAATAAAGGAAGCTAAAATAGACTCGTCAATAAACAAGCTACTATTTTAATACATTTGATCGATCGAAACGAAACTTTTCCCGGCGAATCATGGAGTTTTTTTTTTTCTTGCTAAGAACGGAAGTGATTTCCTGAATTTCTGTGGCTCTCTCAAGTCAATTACAAAAAATAATTTCCTCACAAGTACGATCAAGAATTAAAGTGTGACCGATGCAGCAATGGCCTTGTAAGAACAGCCATACTAAAGTACCTCAGAAGCTGCTGTTCGCCGATTGGGCCGAATAATACAAACGATTTTTCTGCCTAATCAGGAGACACCATTCACCGAGCCCTTTAAAATTGGTCTGGTAAGAGTTGGTTCCCAGGGGCTCGTTCGCATGTCCTTGTAAACTTTCGTGTAACTTTTCGGCGCGCCGATATATTGTCGTTGCGCGTCGATTAGCTGCCAATGGGTCTCCGAGGATGCAAACCACTAGTGGGTTCAATATTCATGCAAATGGGAAATTCATTAGTACAATCTTAAAGGGTAGCTGCCTTACTTGATTCAAATAGAAATATTCTATCGACAAGTAATACAAAACTATATGGGAAAGAAAACCTAATTAGAGAATCTCCAGTTCTTTAAACCTTTTGTGATATCGATGTTTCACCTTATGGTTTCTTTTTTTAGGCAAAATGGGTAACTTACTAGAAAGAGTGGTTAGGGAAGGTAAGAAGTTGGTTAAACATGAGGCTAAGACAATTTTGATATGACTTCGCCCGCTGAGCCGTTTAGAAATGGTCTGGCAAGAGTCGGTTCCCAGGAGCTCGTTGGAGTGTCTTTGTAAACTTTCGTCAAACGTTTCGTCGCGCCGATCAATTTTTCTCCCGTGTCGATTAACTGCCCCTGGGTCTCCAGGGATGTTAACCACTAGTGTGTTCAATATTCAAATAGTCAATTCATTAACACGATCTTGAAGGGTACGCCTTACTTGATTCGAATGAAAATATTATGTCGACAAGTGATACAAAAATATGTGGAGAAGAAAACCAAGTTAAAGAATTATCAGTTCTTTGGCCCTCTTGAGATATCGGTTTTCACCTTGTTTCTTTTTTTAGACGCCGTGTTTGACGCAAAGGAAAAAGTGCCTAGGAGAGGTAAGAACTTTTGGTTAAAGCATGAGGCTGAGACAATTTTGATATGACTTTGCCTGAAGAGCGAGGAGAGCGGGGCACCTTCTGTCCATACAGACTCTGGCGGAGAAGGACGGGAGTACCAATTTAACCCGAACTGAAGAGATAAAGGGTAGCTGCACGCTCATAGTAATGGCTCAGTCCTGATCCCAATAATTTTTCATCCAGTCTTTTTACACTCCAATCATGACGCCATATAGGGATTGAACCTAGAAAAAAAAAATTCATCCAATCCCAACAATTTCATGAGGAGAGTTAAGAGAGCATGGACACTATCTCTAGGAAATTTGCATATTTTACAGACTTTGTGAAATGTTTGCAGATTGTAAGATTACATACTAGGTACTTTTCCTTATTGAAAACGAAATGTCTGTAAATTTATTTCTCAAACATTTTGTTTAGTCTTTAAGATAGAACTCATAATTTATAGACAAAATCTTCTAAGGATGTTTGAAAACCACTAGGCTTACGAAGATTTTACAGGTTTAGCCTTATCGTGCAAGATATCTGCAAATTAACTGCGCTAGGTATTATTGGGTTGCACGTGACGTCACCATTTTCTAAAATCCAAAACTAAAGAATCCACCAAAGTTATTATCTTTATCAGGCATAAGAGGGGGTTAATTCCTATCTGCTAACAACTTTTCAGCTCAATATCTTGCTTCGTATAACAACAGGCATATTTTAAATTTCAATGTTATGGCTGTGCGTGGCATAAAGCTACGAACGTTTTGTCAAATAATGTCTACTTATCTCGGGATTTTGAGCTTTTTTAGCAGTTGAAGTATTAGGAAAAAGTGCTTAATTATATGTTTGCTTGACCAGTTTAGATTATTAGTGGCCTAGATAGCCAAAGTAAGCTCTAGGTGTTTACGCTATTATCCGGCCGCCATGTTAGTGTCCCTTGGGGCCGATTTACATGGTACGACTTTGTCGCATACGACAAGCTTAAGACAGGCCTACGATTTGACTTGGGACCATTTAAGCGTGTTGTAGGTTTGATTTACAAGAATAAATTGATGTCGTAGGCCTGTCGTAAGCTTGTCGTATGCCACAAAGTCGTACCGTGTAAATCGGCCCCAATTGGAGGTACACCAACATGGCGGCTCCATACTTGTGTCTGTAAATTTGTGGAAAATATTTCGACAAAACTTAAAGTGTGGGAAAACGTACAGACCTAAAACTTGGAAAATTGTCTTATTTATTTATCTCTTATAACAATATAATTTTTTGACTTTATACACTGAATGGTTTTTCGAATTACCTCTTTTATTGCTTGACAGTGCAACCCAAGAATAAGTTTCGAAATCAATGTATAACCAAGTCCCTAGCTGAACTTTATCAAATCACCGCACGTTAATCTTTGTTATACCTCCTAGCTCAAATACGTATTATGATTAGAGGAAAACGTGTCACGTGCCGTGGGTCAAAACTCACTAACTCCCTAGGGCGAAGAAAACTCACCAACCTCCTAGAGAAAACAACAAGAACATTAACTTATAGCTCGCTCGTGATCAGGTCATGCTCCTTGAAACCGCGGGAAATTCATGAGCCAGCCGATGTAATATAAAGCAATCGATTTTTTCGCAGCTTATTCTACTTTAAACTTAGGAGGTATGAAAAAACACCTAATGACTGGCGCCGCGGGAAATAGCGAGTTTTGTTTCCCCTCGACCTCAATGTTTCGCTTGGGGCCAGTCATTAAGTGCTTATTAATAACTCTTTTGACTGGCAAAAGAGGATAACGATGGAGTTGTAGTACAGTACTGAAGACGTCTTGGATGCGTCGTTTGTAAGGCGCCGGTTGTTGCAGCTTTCCAGAGTCAGTCGTTGAACTGAAGTCGTTTGTACTGTAGGTTAAACATTGAGCAGACTCCTAGTCACTGTTGTGGTTTGTCAGTTGATGATGCACACCAATGTGGTTGTTGGCATCACCGTTTCTCGTGGCTCGTTTGTATTCGGTCATTTTCGTGTAGAGGTTTCTGCCAGTTTCACTATTGTAGGCATCCTAGCAGTCAGTTCGCTTGATCTTGTAAACTGCTTCCTGTCTGTCGTTGGGTTCGTCCCTGTCTTTAACGTTGGTCAGTGAGTGTTGTAATGTAGTTGGAGTTTTATGGGCTACACGGATGTTGAAGGGCTGTAGGATCCGTCAGGTGGTCCCAGAGGTACGCTTAATGCAAGGCACAGTCAATGCAATGGCAGGTTTCGGCTCCCTGTTAGTTGTATCAGCGTCAGAGAATTTCAATGTTTTCCGAGGCGATGCCGAGTGATCAAGGTATTGTCTTTATTGCAGGCTGCCAACTTCTTATATCACCTTATTTTAGCAGCCGGAAATCGGCGTGTGCATGTCTGAAGCTACTCATTAAGGTTAATCTACCTTATTTCTCTTCTTACCCTAATTTTTTGGTTAGTTGGCTATTTCCTAAACTGGAAAAAAATATTTACACCCACGATTTTTTGTTTATTTGTTTTATCCGTAGCAGTTCCAATGCCAGTACAACTGTATGACGTTCCTGAAACGATCTACAAACTAGACTTTGTTTTGAAGTGGAAAAAGACAGGTGACAATGGTGAACCTATAAAAACATACAAGGTTTACCAAAGGACAGTGAATGGAAACGGTCAAGGAAAGGCCTGGAAAGTCATGTATTCTGGCCCTGATCATAAATATCATGTGCGCAACTTGGAGAGGGGTAAAACCTATGAGTTCAAGGTAACAGCCACAAACATGATTGGGGAAGGGAAGGATGATAAGCGGTCTTTCAAAACGGTCAAGGTGGAGGCGGGTAGGTAAAGCTGACGTTTTGGCATTTATTAAATCCATTTTGAAATCACTGGTTATCCTTGCAATCTGATTGGCTCTCAGGGGTGCGATTTATTCACGAATCGCACTATTTTTTGCTCTAAATCGCACCTTTTCTCAGCCAATGAGAATTGGACAGTAAAACAAAGCAACCAATCAGATTTCAAGGTTAGTTTGATGTAACCAATAAAATTTAGGGAAATGAAAGACAAAAAGCCACTGTGTTGCGAATTTTGCAACTACAGGTCAAAACTTTGTCATTGTCTTTTCTTTTTCAAGACAATTGACGAATTTAATTAATTACAGTTTTTGAATAATGATAAAGAGCTCCTTCAGCCTGAAGACCTTCTTTACAAGAAGTTTCCAACATTCAGTGTCCATTTTGACGAATATTTTGGCGTTCTTTCTTCAACATCTGCTCAAGATTCGTGTGATACCGAGTTCAGCAAAACATAAACAAACGACAACCACACAACAACAAAATTCATAGCCACCTCAAGAAGGTACATGTTTCCAGGTTCGCGGTAGTTTCAAACGAAGCAATACAAGAGCTCAACTCTATCGCTGTGAATAACCATGCGTAGTCTTTTGACCCGCTCCACAAAACAGTGAATGAACGCCATCTTGAAAAATATATCTTGAAACAAACGGCGCCGCACGAACTTGACAAGGTCCCAACAATAAAGTTGTACGCAGAGGTCACAAAAAGAAGCAGAGATACTAAATAGCCTGAATCCCGTAAAATCATGCAGAGTAGCATTGAACGGTATTTAAAAGAGAAAACTATCCATAGCTGGGCATCGTGTAGTCGAGGGAGTTTCACAACTCAAAAGAAAATTATCCATCGCAGAATTACACCGGTTGCACCCTCAAATTCCTTCTCTAAAGACAACGAGAAGATTCAGCCTCAACCACAAAAGAAAGGAAGGTCTTCCATCATTGATTCAGGCGAAGAAAATCGAACTTTGATGCATGAAAGCGACTATTTTCGTTCTCACTTCAGAACTACTTGTTTGTTTGTTATGCTTGAATGAGATTTCGTCACATGACATCGTTTGTAAATGAATGTCAAAGCATTTCCGGTTCCGCTATTTCTAACAAACCGGCGCGGCTCGGCTTCGAACAATGCATCAAAATCTAAAATTTAAGGCCATAAAATTGTGCGATTTCAAAATGGATTTAATAAAGTGGTAATTGAACTTCGTGTCGTACAATTTTGGCCTAAAATCATACTTGTGATTTCAAATCGAACTCGCGCTGCGCGCTCGTTCGATTTTGAAATCACGCGTATGATTTCAGGCCAAATTGCACTCCACTCAGTTCAATTACCATTATAAATTTACCATACATTGAATGAGTGCATTTGCGAGGATTGCCAAATATTTTGCTGTGGCCATCAATCAATCAATCGATCGATCGATCGATCATCGATCGATCATCGATCGATCGATCGATAAATCAACCAATCAATCAATCAATCAATCGATCGCTCGATCGATCATTCAATCAACCAATCAATCGCTACTACTATTATGCCTAGCCTCCTACGTAGACATTCTTTGGGCTGGTCACGCAATCTTCCTCCCCAACGAACGTCTGCTGAAGCCAAGGGAACATCCCTTGCCTTGTTTGCTCGCGTCCGATACGGCTGCGGACTTTGCCCCAAAGATCAGCAGGAGATCACTTGAAAATTGCTATAGGGCCAATTTTAGCCGCCTTACTGCGTCATACAAAGCTAATAACAAACTGAACAGACTTACAGCATCGTCAAGCGTTCCATTGTAAGAAGTATTTCTCAGGGGCTCGTTGGCATATCCTTGTAAACTTTCGTGAAACTTTTCGTCGCGCCGATTTATTTTCTTCGTGCGGCGATTACCTGCCCCTGGGTCCCCGAGAATGCAAACCACTAGTGGGTTCAATATACAAATAGTCAATTCATTGACACAATCTTGAAGGGTACGTCTTACTTGATTCGAATGAAAATATTAACATGTAGTACAAAAATATATTTAAAAGAAAACCAAATTAGAAATTTATCAGTTCTTAGTCCTTTTGTGATATCAGTGTTTCACCCGAGTCTTGTTCTTTTTTTAGTCAAAATGGTTAACACAGGGGAAACAACGGTTTGGAAAGGTAAGAATTTTTGGTTAAACCACAGTTAATATAGGGGAATGGTTTTAAAGCCCGACAAACATCAAAGAAGCAAACAATGATGTCAACATTTATGTTGGAAGGTCCACAACCATGCACAATCTTTTTTTTTGCCCTCATACACTGTGCATGAATTACGTAACCAACACATTTCTATTGGTTAGTTCCTCAGTGCAGAGTAAACAACTATTGTGTTTTGTGCATGATCAAGGGCAAAAAACAGAGCAAAAACATACAACAACGTAACTTTGTGGAATTTTATAACCATTCCTCTCTTTTAACTATGGTTAAACTATGAGGCTGAAACAATTTTGTTATGACTTCACCTGAAGAGCGAGGGGAGAGGGGCTCCCTCTTTCCATACAGACTCTGGTGAAGAAGGAGGGGAGTACCAATTTAACCCGAATGGGAGAAATAAAGAATTCCATTTTTTGTGTGCAGGAAATGCTTGAAAATCGTATGAACATTTTGAGGGAGAAGTATAAGATCGTATCGTGTGATCGTCCAGGTGAGAGTAGTTCTCAGTGAAAAGAGCTGTTGTTGGTGAGTGACGTTTCGACAAACTGAGCGGAAGTCATTTTCAGAGTCAAGTTAACAGTGCTTGTCAATCGATGATGTTATAAATAACTCTAGTCCGTTGAAAGTCATTTATTGGCTTAAAGACTCGTGTACAGTTTGCCAATAGACATTGCTCGGTTACGATAAGTTCAATTGGTACTACTATTATGCCTAGCCTCCTACGCAGACATTCTTTGAGCTCGTCACGCAATCTACCTCCCCAACGAACGTCTGCTGAAGCTAAGGGAACATCCCTTGCCTTGTTTGCTCGCGTCCGATACGGCTGCGGACTTTGTCCCAAAGATCGGCAGGAGATCACTTGAAAATTGCTATAGGGCGAATTGGCGCCGCCTTACTGCGTCATAAAAAACTAATAACAAACTGAACAGACTTACAGCAGCGTCAAGCGTTTCATTGTAAGAAGTTTTTCTCAGGGGCTCGTGGGCATATCCTTGTAAACTTTCGTGAAACTTTTCGTCGCGCCGATTTATTTTTTTTCGTGCGGCGATTACCTGCCCCTGGGTCCCCGAGAATGCAAACCACTAATGGGTTCAATATTCAAATAGTCAATTCATTGACACAATCTTGAAGGGTACATCTTAATATAAAAAACCGAATTAGAAAATTATCAGTTCTTGGCCCTTTTGTGATATCAGTGTTTCACCCGAGTCTTGTTCTTTCTTTAGACAAAATGGTTAACGCAGTGAAAGAATTGGTTAGGAAAGGTAAGAATTTTTGGTTAAACCACAGTTAATATAAGGGAATGGTTTTAAAGCCCGACAAACATCAAAGAAGCAAACAATGATGTCAACATTTATGTTGGAAGGTCCACAACCATGCACAATCTTTTTTTTTGCCCTCATACACTGTGCATGCATTACGTAACCAACACATTTCTATTGGTTAGTTCCTCAGTGCAGAGTAAACAACTATTGTGTTTTGTGCATGATCAAGGGCAAAAAACAGAGCAAAAACATACAACAACGTAACTTTGTGGAATTTTATAACCATTCCTCTCTTTTCACTATGGTTAAACTATGAGGCTGAAACAATTTTGTTATGACTTCACCTGAAAAGCAAGGGGAGAGGGGCTCCCTCTTTCCATACAGACTCTGGTGAAGAAGGAGGGGAGTACCAATTTAACCCGAATGGGAGAAATAAAGAATTCCATTTTTTGTGTGCAGGAAATGCTTGAAAATCGTATGAACATTTTGAGGGAGAAGTATAAGATCGTATCGTGTGATCGTCCAGGTGAGAGTAGTTCTCAGTGAAAAGAACTGTTGTTGGTGAGTGACGTTTCGACAAACTGAGCGGAAGTCATTTTCAGAGTCAAGTTAACAGTGCTTGTCAATCGATGATGTTATAAATAACTCTAGTCCGTTGAAAGTCATTTATTGGTTTAAAGACTCGTGTACAGTTTGTCAATAGACATTGCTCAGTTACGATAAGTTTTATTGCTTAGTTTGAAGTCTGTCTATTATTAGTACATTTGTCGGTTTCTTTTACTTCGTGGATTAATTCGTTTGTTCTATGAAAGCGACAATAGTTGTTGGCATCTGCTGCCTACATTTGTTGGTGCGTACACGTTCTGCACATCACGCAAGGCATGTATTACAGGTCAAGTGCAACGAAATTGGACCCACCTTGATTTTAAGTGACGCGAATAATAAAAATCTGAAGTCTTAAACTATTTAGTTGAAAGGTCGCTGTGATATCTCACTTTAAAAGCAGCTTTTTTTCTTTGTGTCACAAACGTAACGGTTCGAAGATAGTTTGGAAAGTTTATCGAAAGATATCTTGTGACGTCATATTTGATGAGCTTCCCCACAGAACAGCAAATATGGTGTTTTGTGTCGCATTTAATTTCAGTAATTCTACCAAATCTGGAGTAAGCCTTTTTTCCTTTCCTCTCAAAGATCAGAAGTGTTGTAAAGAATGGTTGAGACTAACACTATGAAACCAAAACCCATATCTTGTGAATATGTTCATGGGAAAATCACAGGATTTTCATCAGTGTCATTTTATTTAACAGGTTTTTCATGGTTTAATTCACGAGATAATTCCCATGGAAATTCCCTTGAAAATGCTCTTAATTAAAAATTCTCAATTAATGGCCCATGAATTTTCATTTTTAAATCAAATACACTATAGGATTTTCATGTTTTTGGAAAACACACCATGAAAATTACCACTAGATTTTCGTGGTGTCAATTTTATGAAATTTAAATCGCATGTAAAATTCATGGCTCTTGAAAGCCCCTTTAACGGGGAATTTCTAATGGTCCATGAAACTTGTCTCCATGTTAATTTCATGGGATAAATGATTACTGCTGCAACCCATGAAAATCCCCTTAATTGTCCATTCACTCAAATCAACTAAATATCCACGATACTTTTATTCCAGTCATTTTGATGTGCATATGTCTATCATCATTACAATTTGCTCCATCATAATTTTCTAAGATCAAGTATGTTACTGCAATAAAAGACAATGACTTGCCAACATTAACCTTCATTGCACTTACAGAAATTTATATCATCTGATTTTTGACATGTATCCAGAGGAGGTTAAAGACCAGCTGAAATATTTTGTTTCTGTTGAGATTATTATCACTCGTGTTTGTGAATTGCTTCTCACTTAGCTTTTGAACCATGTAGTTCTGTTGCATACTTCAACCTTTTGTGCTTCAGTAACTACAACAAAAACATCCAGCAGCATGTGATTAAAATCAGACAATACGTTTTGTTCAGTTTCACCACTTAAAAGGCAAAAAGCAATTGCTCATAAGAGAAACATGATTTCAGATCAAGCTGAAATGGACAAGAAGAAAGACAAAGATCAAAACTGGTTGGAGCATAACTTTGCTATGGCCAAGATCGAGTTTGGTGATACATGTAAATCATTGCAGTACAGGCCCCGGTTGTTCAAAGGCTGGATAACGCTATCCAGCGGATAAATCACTATCCAGTGGATAAATGTTAACAAAACAAACCACGTTATCCAGTGGATAGCGATTTATCCGCTGGATAGCGTTATCCAGCCTTTGAACAACCGGGGCCTGATTATCAAAAACACTTTTTAAAGTCCTTATTCAGAAGGCTTGCGATTCATAATACTTACAATTATTCCAAGAGCCAAAAGATCCAGATATTGCTGCCTTTAAACTTCATTCCCTCGGTTTTCGAAATCCTCAACATGCAACACTGCTGTAATCGTTTGACCGTTGACATTAACTGCGCGTTTCACAGCATTGCTTCATGGGTCATAACACTCATTCCCAGGGTCCAGCAGCGTTCAAATCCAATATGGCCGCTCCTTTGTGGCATGTTCGAATTCCACGAAAGAACTCGGCTTTTTTACACGATGTAGAGACCTGCCACTAGCTGGAAAGTACTTAGATATAAGTTGGGGAGGTGCATAGTTATCCCAAGGTAACAACAGAGAGACAAAATAATTGGCCTATTTGTGAGAAAGAGGAAGCATACAGTAGTCATGCAAGCTGAAGTCTGGAGATAAACAGTTGTGGCCTTAGTATCGACATTGCCAGTATTTATAATTGTGTCATCAGGTTTATAATAGCCATCAGGGATCAGACAATAAACTATTTAATTCCTAGAAATCCCGAAAAATTATACAAATCACTCGTTCGATCACAGCTGGAGTATGCTTAGGTCTGGTCAATTTCATTAAGGAAATAATCACTGCACTTGAGCGTGTACAAAGAGTGCAACTAAATTTATAATGAAACTGACCTAAGTTATCCTAGGAGACTTGTCAAACTTATACCTTTAGAGAGGGTCCCCTATACCTTTTCTAAAAAAAAACAGTTTCACGCATACATAATTAGCTTTTTTCACGCATACCACGAAAAATTCGAAAAACAGCTTCACGTTCATAGAAAAAAAGCAAGCAATCACGTTTCACGTAAAAATTGCAAAGGCTTAATCATCTTTCACGTAAAAAGATAAATTTTATTTACATTGCGCATAAAGTATATAAAAATACAGTCATCAGTGGTTTTTCACATGCTAAATGTGTTTTTTTTTTTCTGGACTCTGTGAATATAGCTCGTAATACAATGACTATTTTTGAGCTATTTTGTGGTTTATTAACGTACGCCTTTTTCCTTTTCAATTTTTCCCCCACGCGATGTGTAAATCGGAACTTGTTCTATCTCAGACTTGCGCGTGCGATATTTGAAAGGACAAGCATGCATGGTTAACGGTGAAGGTAGCAACGGGCACAGTGGAACATGGTACACACAACAAGAACGAGCAAAGGTCTTCTTTTTAAGAAAAAACACGTTTTAACCCCAGGAAATCGCGCGGAAATGTCAAATCTCGAAGTCATCTGTAGCATGGTGATACATGCAGTGGCATGAGCGGGCATCCCAAAAACAGTACTATAATGTCGTGCAAAGTTCACTGTCGCTGTGGTCTAAATCTCCATCTGCAAGGGCGTGGAATGGGCAGGTTTTCCATTTAGTTTGATGGATATAGTTTACGAGATTTAATGACGCTAACATCTCCAAAAAAGTGAAGAATTATTCCCACAGAACTCGTTGATTCACAAATTACGCGTAACTAAAAGAATATTTCACAGAGCACAAAAAAAATTCGAAAACCAGTTTCCCAAGAAAAATATAGATTCACGAATCACGGAAAAAAATAAATCCTCACTCACGCTTCACGGAAAGCGAAAATGCTCATTCACGCGTCAAGAAAAAAGTGAATACCTATCAAAATGGGTCATGACTACTTCACGATATCTTTTTCAAACTGAGAGATATTAATGAGTCTATTTCTTTAGGGGTTATTCTTATGAGGTCTTTACGCTATTAACTTCACATCCTGATTTAGCAGCTAAAATCATCGGTGTTTATTTTATGACCCATTAAATTTTATTTGGGTTCATGTTTATGTACTCTTCACGGCTATGAAAACATGTTTTCATTACCCAATAAATTCAGGTCTGGTCAGTTTTTAACTTCCATAGCAATTTCACGGTCCATGAAATCTAATGGTACATGTTTCATGACCCATTCAATTTAACTTTGGTTATTCGTGAATTTTCACGGCCATGAAAACAGTTTTTCATGACCCATTAATTTCATTCTTGGATCATTACTAACTTTTCATGGCCATACAAAAATTTTCATGACCCATGAAATAATTTTCATGAAAAATTAATGGATTTCACTGAGGTCATGAAAATTAGGAAATGCAATATTCATGGTCCTGAAAAAAGATTCATGGGTTTTTAATAAGTATTTCATGGGACTTTTTTGAACCTGGAATTGGTAGTGATCTAATGAAAAGAAAGGATTTTAAGCCAACTGCGGCATCCAAACTTAGCTCCGCTCATTTTTCTCCTCAAAGCTTCCTGCAAAATCTTGCATTAAGGGCAACAGCAGGAGGGAGGGGGTAACTCTATTGTTTTCGAGTATCTGTCAGAGACCGACTCATCACTGCCAGTGTGACGTCACATAGCAACAAGTCGAAGCTTCGCTCGGCTTGCCCAGATTTGGCGTCGGGACTCCATTGAATTAAAGAAAAAGAGGATAATACAAGCTATTATTGCGCTATTATTCATTAATTTGGCACAAATGTGCAAGCTTTGTAGTGGATATTGTCTGTGAGTACAACTGTTTGTTGTTTTGTGTGCGTTTTTTGTTCCAAATTTTATTGAAAACAAATCGGGTCAAGTGGGGTTACCGCCATCTTGACTTCCGGTCAAGTAAAGGCCACCCAAAACGCCCGCCGTTTTCTCTTCAAGTTTTCAACAGAAGTACCTCATAATAGGAGGTTTTGTTCCTTTTTGATATAACTTTCAAGCCATTGTTAGTTTTTCTCAATGTGATGAGCCATTTTGCTCAACAATCCTTTTGAGTGCGAGGGCGTACATGTCGGTTTGATTTCTCGCGTGTTAAACTCTGTTCGATTGGTGAAAGGTCAAGAGTGTCTATGTTTACCAGCTGTTAGGTGGTTGAATGCTTGTGTTTTTAAATTTGTGGGGTAGATGACTGCCTGTGTGCTCCAGAAGGGCTAACCTTCAGAATACCCGGCCACGATTGCGTGACATTAAATGCCTGCTCCCGTAGTCCCGCAGTCAATAGGGACTTTAAGATACGCTACGGCGGGCTGCTACTACGGCTACTTCGGCCGTGAGAGACTAGGCTGACAACTCCGTTCCCTCCGCAAACCTCAAACAGTTAAGATTTCGCTGTACGGCAACGGGGTGTTCAGCATCTACGTGTCTGAACAAAAATGGATACGTTCGACTTTATTCTACTTTCA
>JAHPZR010055927.1:62500-70000 GCA_019787425.1 Platygyra sinensis | reverse complement strand
GCAAAACAAGTGCGTGACAGGCAAATGTTTTACTTATTGGGGAGGTGACAGGGAAAACAATTGTAACAAGCACCGTAAAAGTCAACCATTAGAATAGGAACATATCACTGCTGTTAACGTCTTCCAGCTGAAAACCTAGCTGCTATCTGTTGAAAATTATACAGAAATGCAACTGTAAACGTATACCTGCAGATAACGCAGTGGACGCTCAAAACAAGTGCGTGATAGGCGAATGTTTTACTTATTGGGGAGGTGACAGGAAAAAAAAAATGTAACAAGCACCGTAAAAGTCAAAGACTTAAGAAAATACGTTTGGTTACCCTTATATTTCATGCCTTGAAATGGAAGTGGAAGCCCATTTAACAGGTGATCAGTTTCTGGTTGTGAGCAAAAAAACAAAATTATACTGTAATTTAGCTGAAACAAACGGAGACTGTCAGAGACGCTGAAAGGTCTGTTGCAACGATTTTGTTGATAAAAACATGTCAAAAATAGTATTTATCTTACCATTTACCATGCAGTTGTGCGATCTTTATAAATGCGTTTGCGTTTCTGCTTGTAAAGCCAGATTCAAAGAAAATCTGCGAAGAAATATCCTTTCTTACCTTTTCTTTTCAGAAAAATGCTGATGTCGGCATTTTTGTTGAGATACAAGGCTAATTATCTCGAAAAATGTAGAGCCAACCCAATACTTCTTTGTGGATTCCAACAGCCCTTACAAAGATCTACGTTTTCTACGTGGTCTTATAGTGGCTCATTTGTGTTCAGTTAGTCTTTTGACAAGGTTTCTGCCAGTCTCAACAATGTAGGAATCCTGGCAGTCAGATCATTTGATCTTATTAACTGCATCCTGTCTGTTTTTGGATTCGTCCTTGTCTTTAACGTTGGTCAGTGAGTGTTGTAATGTAGTTGTAGGGTTTGTGGGCTACACGGATGTTGTGGGGCTGTGGGATCCGTGAGATGGTTTTAGAAGTGCCTTAAATGTAGGGTATAGTCACTGTATAAGACAGGTGTTGGGTTCCTGCTCGTTGCGTTAGTTTCAGCAGGTCGGTAAACGTTTTATTTAATAAAGTCAGCGTTGTAGTTGTTCTTGTGAAAATACACGCATAAGGTATCTGTTTTCTTCCGGTAAGCTGTCTGGTGTGTGGCAAAGTAATTCGTAAGGTAATCTGTCGGTATGAGTTGGTTTTCTGTATACTGTCGTTCGCAGGTCGTTGTTTCCGCGGCTTACCGTCATTTTCTTCGATTTGTTTGGTAAACTGGATGACCGTGTTCTGTTGGCTAAGGTGGTTGCGAAATGCGGCAATTTTGCCTTTGTAAACGGTGGTAAAGGTGTCGTAGTGAGACGGCGTTTGGACCGGACTTCAAACTCCAATAACTCTTTTGACTGCAAAGCAGGATAACGACGGAGTAGCATGACAACGCAAGTACTGGTCAGCGGTGCTTCTTTAGTTTCGTTGCGTGCGTTTGTGGTGCCCTTCTCGACAATTTTGTCTTTCGGTTCACTTTTGTGTTAGATTTACTCGTTTAGCTTTTGGCGTGGGGGCAGCTTGAGGTCGAGTTTACGTCCAAGATTTATTTCAGAAAACCCGAGGACAGTCCCACTTAAGCTCAACATAAGTCAATACTCGTAGTAAGTCTAACCCTCGAAGAGTTTCGTCGTTAAAACACGGCTGATACCACAAACATGCTGGCACTCACCGAGCACCAAATCAGTGGTGTTTATGGAAGCAGAGACTATAAATAGCTTAGAAAACGAGCGTCTTAGCATTAACCCTTGACAGAACATTTCCCTAGTTCCTTATACCGAGGGCATCACTTGGGGTAAAACGACGACGGCCGTTAAGAGGCTTACAAATGATGGAGAAGACTTACCCGAGGCCAGCCGCTTTCCTTAACACTCTTCTTCTCCCCTTTAGCTGTCTTCTTCTTCTTCGTCTTCTTCCCACTATCCATCATGAAGCTGTACATTTTAGCTCTTAAACCAATAAACTCTCGCAAGTCTTCTTTCTATTGTAATGAAACATGTGATTTTGAGGGTAGTCAGAATTATCAAAGCGGTCTTGATCATCTTCTATGTCCTAGCAGACATTTTCCGTTTTTGGATAGTGACAGCAGACTATCAGTATCCGTGAACACCAACTTAGCTTGGTCACTATACTTAGACTTGACATACTCATAGTGGAACTGTAAGGGTGTAAATGTTAACCAATGAGAAAATTGTAATCAATTCTCCTTTTAGTGTTATTCAATAAACGTTATAAAGACTCAGACTCTTTGTTTTGTCTATATCAATTTAATGGCATTACCGTTACAAATGTTAATTTCCACTTTTGTACCAATGCCAAAAGGCGCTACATTCCGTGACTGAACATTTTCAAGCCAATGAGAAGTGAGAATAAGCTGCGTACTTCAACTTGTCTAATTTTCATTATCCAATGGACAGAATGAAAATAAACTTTTAATGAAACCTGACTTTTAAAATATCATTATTACATGTACTAAAACCTGATAGGTTTACATCATAATTTTCAAGTTCAAAAGAAGTGAGATATAGACTGGTTCAAGGCAACTTAGGCAACTCTGTCAGATAACTTTCCCATGTCTGGCCAAGCTTCATCTCCAGAGTGCTGCAAACGCTTTCCACAGTCTGCATCACCATAGCAAGATCTATTTGCTCGCGGGATTCATTATAATAATAGAACCACGCGCCTTCAATATCCAACATCAGGCAAGAGTGCTGTCTTTGACTGGGATGTTGAATTGCGCAGCCGTGGCATCGATTTGCTTTTTCCTCTTGAACGAGCTTGTCACAATACGCGGCATAGGTAAGTTGGAACACGTGACCAATAATGGTGGCTACCTTCTTGCGTTGGATGTGTTCAACTTCGTCCACAGTTAACATAGGTTTAAACGTGGATTTAACTTGCATGTTTGGAAGCTTTCTGCTCAAAAAATATTATTTAGTGGAGTTTGTGACGAGCGGGCTTTTATTTTAAACACACTAGTAATAACCAAAGGTTAGCAAAGGCGGGCGAGAATTTTTTTTCAGTGCCTATTTGGTGAATAAAAAATTTGGGGGCCTATAGGGAAAGGTCGGGTGATTTTGTTTGTCCATAAGCACACCCTCCAGGTTTTACTCGTTTTTTTCTCCATTTTGACAGCAACAATAGAGTGATTTTACAAAATTTGTGAAACAGTACACCAGAGTATTCCACGTGACACTAATCCCACTGTTTGCTTTCCTTAGATTTAGTACTATGCTGTAATTGTTGCCGTTTCACAGCGTAAATAAAGGCACTCTAGGTTAAAAAGTATGCGTATTAATCGAGTCAAAATGATTGATTTAACGCAAGTGTGATTAATTTAAAATCATAACATGGACAAATATGAAATCAAACAAGACAATATTTCATAAACAAACCGATAGGTCGTCATGATGCTTGCCATTTAATAGAAAGCAAACCTGGAAAAGTTTAGATCGTCAAAATGGCTTTAGAACGACTTAACTGCCACAAAGACTTCAAATTAACACAAGCGCAGACTAAGGTAAGCTTTTTTTTTTATTTAAATCCTTTACTACAAGTCAAATTTAGAGCGATTTTCGAATCATACATTCTCTCAAATGGCTTTAAACGTAACGCAATACTGCCACGTATGTAAATCACAAACAACGTCTGGGCCGCCTGTGGGTTGACCAACGCTTTCGCTTCACGCTTCTGAGATCGCAGACAACGATCACAGACAATGCGCTTTTTAAGTCATGGACAAACAGCTTTCGCTCCACGCTTCTATCAAATTAAAGAAAGCGATCTCACACTATGCGCTTGTCAGCTCAAGGGCAAACAATTCTGACGCTCCGCGATTGAAGTTAAAGACGAACAGTTGCCACTCTCGATTAAGACGGCATACGGCTGGGAAATGGTATATAATGCCACAACATGATCAGAAAGGTCGAATCCAAGTTGACACGCTCGATTTGGATTGGTCGGCGCAGCTGTTATCGCATGACCTTCACGTGATCGAAGGTCCAAATGTAACGCGTGATGCGCGTGAGAAAATAGCATTCTTTGCATTCCATGCATTCGTCGTAGAAGACTCAAGATTTCAGCAAAATCGAGTCAGGGCCAAACTATACAACTGCGGCGCATGCGTTTGTAAAAGCAACGTTGAGATTAGGATTGCGGGCTCCTTTTGTCGCCCGCAATAATAGATCTTCATAAGCCAAACAGGGTTAAAATTAAACCAATGAAAAGTAAGATTGAGCGTGGGTCCTATTTTTAAATCAATGTGAAATAAGATTGAGCGACCTTGTCTAAATATGCCTAGTTTTATTAACCAATCAGAAACAAGTTTGAGCGTTACTTTTTTTTTTCTGAAAACCAATCAGTGTTCAGTTTAGGCGTGGGTTGCTGTAAGTGATTTTGGTTGCTATTTCAAAACTGCTTATACTTCCAGCGGCTGTTGAAGCGATTAGCTTTCAGTGTTTGTAAATGATTTCCAGGGCATAAAGTTTTAAATTCCTTTGAGACTTTCATGCATGACAACTCAAGTTTTCAATGGAGTGCAACAAACATTTGATTTTACATGCACTTTTGGAAGTGGAGAGAAGAAGAAGAAATAATGAGAATGGAAGTAATAGGAAGATAGATAGAATGTTGCAAGAAGAGAGAATGAGTAAATTAATCACTGAACTTAGCTGGGAAATGATTGCATGAAAGAGACAATGGCTCGATTTAGCTCGTACGAACGAACGATACAAACGAGACGACACAGTGGAGGAATTGAACACACTGAAAACATGATAGCATACGAAACGTCAAGTAAACCAGAAAATGTTTATTAGACCATGCGTTGTCTATGGATAATGTTTGTAACCGCCGTTTGTTTTCTTTTCCTAGTAAAGTTGAAATGGCCGAAGAGCAAGAATATTTATGATGATGATAGAACTTGACAGTTTCAATTTATTATTATTATTATTATTATTATTATTATTATTATTATTATTTGAAAGTTCCTTTAATTGAGAGAAACATGATTCTAGCTTGAATTCTAAAATTGTGTAAAACCGCTTATTTTTACTCGTCATATCTTGTTAACACAAACGTTTTGATATGAAAGTTGGTTGCATTTGACATTGTGGAATGTTTGGTTTAATGCTCTCCTTAATAGAAAGGGACTTGGGAGCCCAGCTAGTTCATTAGTAGTTCCCGATAAGGTCATTGTTGTCCCATGATGCTTTGAGACAGCCAATTTCACCATGACCGTTTAGGACTACAAGACAATGTATTGATTTTGAAGTTGCGTGACATTTTTGGCGCCATGGAAATCGACCCCAGGTCCTCCTCAATGCTGTTTTCCAACATGGTTGCACCTTCATGGGCGCCGCCATCTTAAATTCTTAATTCTGCTCTTGATTGGTTAAAAAAAACCAGTCTATAACCGCAGTACAAATATGAATTATTTCATATAAACTTCACATCACTTCACTGCACGGGAAGATATGAACTCAATAAATTGACCTCACTCCCAACGTGTGGCTTCATAGCTCAGTTGGTAGAGCATCGCACCGGTATCGCGGAGGTCACAGGTTCGAATCCCGTTGAAGCCCTGATTTTTTCAGGCTTCTTCTTTCCAATTGCTTAAATTGGAAAATTTACTGCGATGATCACTCTTCATTTTCATCTATAACCGCAGTACAAATATGAATTATTTCATATAAACTTCACATCACTTCACTGCACGGGAAAATATGAACTCAATAAATTGACCTCACTCCCAACGTGTGGCTTCATAGCTCAGTTGGTAGAGCATCGCACCGGTATCGCGGAGGTCACGGGTTCGAATCCCGTTGAAGCCCTGATTTTTTCAGGCTTCTTCTTTCCAATTGCTTAAATTGGAAAATTTAGTGCGATGATCACTCTTCACTTTCATCTTAAATTTGTAATGTTCATGTTGCTGCGCATGCCAGTTGTACCATTTCGGTTATAGGACAGAGTAACATCTCCCACATGGTTGCAGAGTCAATTCATGACCCTTATATCACGTATGGACCACTGAGGAGGTATTGCACATGCGTCCTGTACATTTCGACTCTATGGGCCTTCCATTCTCGTTCCCAGAGGCCGCGATCCTTTTGGTCAGTGACGGAGATCGCTACCTCTGGCTCCCACAGCGGTCAAATGAGTGCGCATGCTTAAGCCACGCGCGCGCGATAGAGCTCGCGTGGGAATGGATTGCACCATTTCTACAGAAACAAGCAAACGCCAAAATGGCGGCAGATTTAAATTTCGCGGTATGTGTTTCATTTCGTGAGGATAAGGCGAAAACAAAACAGCTAAGGTTTTTACCTTTAACACAGCTCTAAAAGGGGCGTCTCTTTTATATATCTTTTTCAACAAAGAAACTATCTCTGCAACAATAGTGAATTTTCTTGTCGAATTTACGAGTTCGTAGCGAAACATGAAGACTTGTGTTTTTATCGCGATAGTTGTCTTGGGTCTCTCTGGGGCAGATTTTCGGATCAGAAAGGCTGTTGCCTAAGCAGTAAAACTCGGGAAAAGAACGTTTGTACGAGCAGAATGGTTGAACTTAGTACCGAGATGGCTCGAGTGGCGGAGGTTGACCGTGGAAATTTTGTGGGATGAAGAGGGAAAGTGAGCGAAAGTGCGTAAATCACGCGCGTGTTCACGCGAATGCTCAATCGTTTGACCGCTGTGAACCTCTGGCTAGGTCCAACACCGGAAGTCCGTGATTCAGGACTTACCGTCACTCTGCGCATGCTCAGAGTCAAGTCTGACAAATATGATTGGTTCTTGTGTTTACAAAAGCTATTCAAAACCGGAATGTCGTTAGGCCGGGCCTGAGGTCGCGATCTCCGTCACTGACCAAAAGGATCGCGGGCTCCGGGAACGAGAATGCGGGTCTCCCACATGGGTGAACGAACTGCTCCACGTTGAATATATTAGAGGCATATATCACTAATATAAACTACCTGAAGACTGCCATCTTGGATATGTTAATTAGGGTTGCTAGGTAACCGTTATTAGGGATATGTTAATTAGGCTCATTAGGGTGACGTCGTTTGGGCTAAGTCACGCCATCTTAGTTCCAGGGCCAGGGGTGATTTCCATAAAACAAAATCTATAAAATCAGCTCTAATCGGGCCCACAAGACTACTAGAAATGTCCAAACTGCATCAAAGAGCATGTTGACACTGCGGAAACAGCGATTCCTTCTGAACTCCCTGACCGGCCCTGGCCTAAAGTTGCTGCTGACTTGTTTGAGCTGAAAGTTGAACACTACCTACTTGTAATTGACTACTTCTCTCGTTATTGTGGGATTGCCAAACTGTCCTGCACTACCTCACCTGACATAGTAGTGCACCTCAAGTCCAAGTTTGCATGACACGGCATCCTAGACTAGCTACTTTCAGACAATGGCCCGCAGTTCTCAATTAACACATTTTATAAGTTTCAAAAAGAGTTTGGCTTCACCAAC
>JAHPZR010055927.1:55000-57500 GCA_019787425.1 Platygyra sinensis | reverse complement strand
ATCTAACGAGCGAGTAATTCATATACTAGAACAGATTTGTTTCGAAATGCTTTATGTTAGTTGCATTTAGTTCACCAGTTAAGTTCTCTAAAATTGTTTTTCAGATGTGAAATTTTGCGCGAAGTTTGAATTTGTCGACAAAAAGAATTCCTGTTAGCCGTTGCGAATTACTCGAAATCAGACTTTTCCAACGTATATTTAATAGCAGTAAGGGATGCAATTCGCGAGGTGTATTCCACAGGAATTCTCTTAAATACAGCAATGATCAGAGGTAAGCTCGACTTAAATTGGCCGACTCTTTTTCATATGCAGCGCATCACGAACAGCATAGTCCCAGCACTGCCCCTGTTTCCTCAGAATGTTCTGCCTGTTTTTCTGCTGAGTCACCCGAGTCTGTACCTTCAAGCTCAACTGAGGATCCTTCTCCTGTGCTGACACTTCGGAAATCCATTAGCAGATAGACTGAACTTACAAGCATGCGATGTAAATTTGCATCTGAACATTTATTTTTCATCTCTGAGCTTTCATTTGTTGTAATTAGTTTTGTTTTTCCTTACCAAGGGGGTACGTTGTAATATCGCTTAGAAATCTCTCCATTTCAGGCCTGCGGTACATGCCATTAGTAAATTGATCCATCGTGTATCAGTTTGTCTTGCTTTGCTTCTTATTCAAACGTGTGTGATTCTATATAGATCGTTTTCACTGTCACGCAATAAAAAATTCGAAAACTATCCAGTGGAAAAAGCTAAGGAATTGTGATGTTCCAGAAGATTAAAACAAAAACAAAAAGACACTTCTCCAAATCTCTCCATTTCAGGCCTGCGGTACATGCCATTAGTAAATTGATCCATCGTGTATCAGTTTGTCTTGCTTTGCTTCTTATTCAAACGTGTGTGATTCTATATAGATCGTTTTCACTGTCACGCAATAAAAAATTCGAAAACTATCCAGTGGAAAAAGCTAAGGAATTGTGATGTTCCAGAAGATTAAAACAAAAACAAAAAAAGACACTTCTCCAAGTTTTAGGCCTGTGCGTTTCCCCAAACTTCAGATATTCATAGACATGCAAACGCCATATTGGTGTACCTCCGTGGTGCACCAATATGGCGGCAGTAAAGTAGTGTAAACATCTGGAACTTACTTTGGCTATCTAGGCGACTGATAATCAGTACTGAAAAAGTAAGTATTTACACAAGCACTTTTCCTAATGCTCTAGCTTCTAAAAGGGCTCAATATATTTTTCAACAAATCCGATCGTAGCCTTGTGTCACGCACCTCCATAACCCGGAAACTCAAAATGCTCTGGTTTCCAAACGAAGCACGCTACTGAGCTGTAAAATTAGAAACGGATATAAATATGCCGCCTCTTATGCCTGATGAGGATAAAAACCTTGATGAATCTTTAGTTTTTATTTTAGAAAGCGATGACGTCACGTGAAAGCGATCTATACGTTTGTACGCTCCTCGTTCCACTGGATTTGCAGCAGTTGTTATCATTGTAAACAAACAGCCAAACTGACGGACAGATAACGATAAACTCAATGGTAAACGCAAATGGCTAAATGCGACACTTAACACGGATTTTAGACTACCGGTCCCAGCAAAATGTTATAAATTTAATGGCCATATAGATAAACGAAACGCACATTTATGTAAGACTTTTTATTTTGATGTGTTTTAAACAGCCGTTCCTGACCCAGTGGTTCTGGAAGACCTACCTGAAGAAGTAACAAACGTTCACTACATAACTTTGAAATGGAGTGAGCCAAAAAGTAATGGAGGAGCTATTACTCATTACACGCCCTACTATAGAATCGTGACCACAGGTAGCCTAAAGGAAAGTTGGATTAAGGACGATGAACAACGGGAAGATGCACTTCAGCTCTGGCACTCTTTGAAAGTGTCTCGAGGCAAAACATATGAGTTTGTTGTAACAGCCTCAAATGGGGGCGGCGAGAGTGATAAAGAAAACATCAGAAGAGTCAACGTGTTGGGTAAGTTACAATAACTGCTGTTAGCTGTGTTCAGTTGATCACGTTTTTCACTATTGGGATAATAATCTAGTTTTCTAAAGGTCCGATACAGTAGCGATCTGCCGTAGAGTTTCGTGATCGTGGGTACCAGAGCCTTAATAGAAATTTCACTAGTCCTGTTCTTGTTGTCAGGTTATATTATTTTTTGCCTAATGTCCCGTAGGAGTTACAAAGACAAATGATACCAAGCTCACTTTCCCAGTTTGCGTGCATCCTGGCAAAATTTGTAATATTGGATTGAGCGCCTACTTAAATGCATTTTCAAATGTTGTAAAAGTACAAAAATTTCCAACACCAGTAACTTTGGTTGCATGGATGTCAATTGCTTATGCTGGTATTTTTGTTGAATTTTAAAATACAAAATAGGTGTACCCAGAGTGGTTAAACTGGATGAGTTACCCAACGAGATAGTGGAAATTTAACTCTAAAATGGATGGAGCCAAATAGCAGTGGAGCAGACATCGAAA
>JAHPZR010055927.1:17500-50000 GCA_019787425.1 Platygyra sinensis | reverse complement strand
GTGATTTGTCAGAGACAAGTAGATCAATTGAAGGCTTCGGTGGAAAAAGGGCGTTAGGTTTTTTACTGAAAAGTGAACTTTGTCGAAAACGCTCCAAATTTCGCATGCAGTTTTGTTTCCGTGTGTCAAGCAATGTTCTGCATGTTTTTTCCCTGAAGTTTGCTTCCTTTTTGAGATATTACGTATGCAAAAAAACACATTTTTCCAAGGGCATCCTCTGGGGACCTTTTGTTGAATGGAAAACAAAAGAAACCTTTTGTTTCGCTAAGCGATCAACTCACTATAATACCTTAAGCTCATACTACTGCTTCGTTAGCACAAGCGGATGAGGCGCTGAACGGGCCAGATTCGAATTTGTTTTGCCGTGACACCGGTTCGACACGAGGTCGCTCAATTTTTTTTTTTCGCTCTGTTCCTTTTCTTTTTTCAAAAATGAAGATATCTATTTTAAAAAAAATGCGTATAGAGCGGGAATCTGGAGAGATTTTTTTATACAGCTTATTGTGACGTGAGACAACACGTGAATTTCGATCGAGCGTCAAAGCAGAGAGAAGTGATGCATGATGCAGTACAGCTCTTTCGACTAATATCTTAAGCATTGTTTTTAAGTACCTTGTAGCCTGCCTGGTGGTTGATAGGCATCATAAAGCCTTGATAACCCGTAAGTCACCAGCATGTTTTAAAGAAGCAAAACGTGTTCTGTAACTTCCAACGCAACTGATATCAGCGGCAAGTCAGTTATCAGCGTTCGAAGTCAGGTCGATCCAGGCAGCAAAGTCCAAGAGCAGTTCTTGCCCAAGAATAAAACCCTGTCGTGAGTTGTGGCCCATTTGCCAAGCGTTGCTAGCTTCAAAGTTTGGAAAATGAGAACTGCTTTTAGACTTATAAAATTTTTCTTGCATCATCCTCCATGTTTACCCGCGCACGAGGTGTAACAGAACCTTCCCGGCATGCATTTCGATCACGTTCGGCAAGACAAGCCAAGACAAGACGAGACAAGACAAGACTCCGTAAATCACAATAATATTTAACTAATTACAGAGCGTGTTTTTTTTCCTTTTTTATTCCAACATAATAATGGCCAACAAGAAGCGATCGATTGATTCAAAACATAGATCTGTGATCCAGGTTGCGTTGATTTTACTTCAAATCGGCATGATTTGTAGTGTTTTAAACTTCTGGGATCAGGGGCCATGCAGATGTAAGGAGAGAGACCTGTACGTTGCACAGAAGGGTTAATCTGTTAATCTGTCAGCCCTACATTTTTAAGCTTATACGTTGCAGGCAGTTAAAATGAAATAGAGATAGTTGCTGTGACGCTTTAAAGTGAAATCAACATTTTAACCTATTTAGGCCCGAAATCGACGTTTTCGAGTTTACGTGCTGGGTGAAATGAACAGCTTGCTGGATTTGAAGTGAAATCAACATCCTTGCCGTCATGCCTTAACGCGAAATCGCGTAAAGTGAACTGGCTGTAATTTGAGTGAAATTAACGTCTTTGCGGTCGCGTGATAACGTGAAATCACAATTTTAACGGTTTTAAAAACCTGAAATCAACATTTTTTAAGGTTACATCTTGATTGTTCTCCTTGGCCTAACACTGCACTAACCCTAACGCGTCCTGACCTTAACTCTAACGTTATCCGAAGCGCTAACCCTAACAATGAAGCGCTAGCGCTAACCCTCGGCAATAACCCTCACCCTTCAACGCTAACCCTAGTTTCAAGCGGTAACACTAAACGTTAACTCTAAGCCTAACCTTGTTCCGTAACCCTAGTTTCAAGCGGTAACCCTAGTTTAAGCGGTAACCCTAGTTCAAGCGGTAGCCTAAGCGTTAACTCTAAGCCTAACCTTGTTCCGTAACCCTAGTTTCAACGTAACCTAGTTCAAGCGTAGCCCTAAGCGTTAACTCTAAGCCTAACCTTGTTCCGTAAACCCTTCAACGCTAGCCCTAGTTTCGAGCGTAACCTAACCCTAAGTAAAACCCTAAGGGTTTAAGTCCTTGCGGTGGCGTGATAATGTGAAATCAAAATTTTAAGTCTCTGTAAATGACCTGATATCAACATTGTCTAGCTTGCGCATTGCGGGAAATTAACATCTGGCTGTAATTTGAGTGAAATCGAACGTCTTTGCGGTCGCACGTTAACGTGAAATAAAAGTTTTAACGGTTTTAACCTGACATCAACATTTTTTGAGGTTACACGTTGCAAAAGATCAATATTTTGCTGGATTTTAAGTGAAATTACCGTCTTTGCGGTCACGTGCTGACGTGACAACAAATACAGGGTTTTTTGCATACGTAATATCTCGAAAACGAAACAAACTTCAGCCAAAAAACATGCAGAAAATTGTCTAACGCACCTAAACAAAACTGCATGCGAAATTTGGAGCGTATTTGATAAATTTCATTTTTGAGTAAAAACCTAACGCCCTTTTTCCACCGAAGCCTTCAATTATTATTATTATGATTATTATCATTATTATTGTTGTTGTTGTTGTTGTTGTTGTTGTTGTTATTATTATTATTATTATTATTGCCCTTTTGTCTGATCAGGAATTGATAATTTCCTAAGAATGCACAGTATCAAGCTTTCTATGTTTAATTATAATAGTTGTTGTTTGTTGTTACTCTTTGAAAAACAGGGAATGATAATGATGTGATCCTAACTGTATTTAATGTATGGAGCTGTGTATGGGCTCAGCTCCATGAATGGAGTACAGTATGCCCTCTTCTACCTTAGGGTAGCATCTGGACTTTTGTTGAAATATATTCCAATGGTTGCAGCCATGCTCTGGTAGCAAGCCTTTATTTCCTGTAAAATGACAAAATGGATTTTTCTACTCAACTTACACACATGAAAAACATATTAACAAAGGTTATAATAAAGAGAGGGGTAAATCCAAAAAAAGGATTGGAAGCTTACACTGTAAGAAATATTTGCAAAGCTCTCAGCCTTTGATGCTGCAATGGCTATTGCTGGCACTTTGTTGCCCTTGTTATTGACAACACTAACGGTTGGGTTCAGCCAAGTGAGGATCTGAGATGAAGAAATAATAATATTTTAATTCCTTTTCAATCATGTTTTCAAGAAGACCTTTGTGAAAAATGAGCAAAACATCTCAGTGTGTGCATAGTGTCTACATGCAACTCGCAATAAGTTGGTTCCAACACCACCATTCACACAGGTCTCTGGAAGCAGATCTTAAAAGATCTGGCAAAGCTTGTTGGTACAAGTATTTGTACCTTTGAAGCATAATACTGTAATGACAATACCGGTACAATTGGCTAAACTGTATCAGAACTGTGTAAAAACAATTTCTTTCTTTCCTATTTTGTTTAGCAAATTTATTATCAGTTAATATTAAAACTTTTGCTCACAACTTACATCTCCACTGTGATTCTTGACTGCACTTAAAATACAGCTCTCCAACTTTTGCAGAGGTATCAAGTCACTTTTGCTTGATTCTGGCTCCTTTAGTGTATATCTATCAGATACTGTATCACCTTTGCAGTTGCTCCACTTATCCCAACTGATGACCGTGCCTAAATCATGGTACCAATACAAAAAGCAGTTATAAAATTTAATGGAAGTGGGAGACATTGGTGGTAATGATGATCCTGGTCAAAAGCTCTGTATGTACAGTCAGTGGTATAATTATCCATTGAACACTTTACATGACATCGTTTTTGATATTTTTTGATCAATAGAAGAATTATTGTGTGCCCCAAAAGCAAACCAAGCAAAACAGCCAAACAATGCAACAAAATATCTAAGTCAGAGACAGGCAATTTTTCCCACCAGCTGGAAGTGAAACACACTTAGCTGGAAGTGTAGTGTAGCATGTGGGGAGCCTGAGATGTTTTGGTGTTTGATTACTTGTCCACATTATTTATTGTTTCCCTGTTCTGCTATATTTACATTGTAAATATATATGCCCATATTTCTAAAGTCTTGATAGATTTTTCTTTAATTAATTTGTCTCTAATTTATTAATTATTTGTAAACATACCATAGTGTTTGCTAAAACAACTGCAGGAACACCTTTCAGCCACCACTGTTGAGGTTTGCCCTGTTCGAAGACCCTCTCAAGTATTGACTTGGTGAGGGTAGAGCAGTCTTTGTACACCTTCTCCCAGGCATCAAAAAAAGGAATTGCCCCAGCTAACAGCAAGCCTTATGTGTAAACAGTTGAAAGCTTTAACTTGGTGTGTATGCACAATCTTATTAGCATCTCCTGTTTTTTTCTGGTTTGGCATATCTGTAATAATGAAGATACCTTATTTTCCTCCATGAATGGCATCAGTGAATTCTCGAGGATCCAGCTGTTTTGCTCCGTTCCCCCCTCTTTTGGTCCAGTGTGGTTGAAACGGATAACATGTCCCACAATACTGTAGAAGGTGTTACATAACAAAAACTTTATGTTAAAAATTCCCAGAAATGTTAAGCATGCTCAACTTATTGTCATAACTGATGGATAAAGCACCAAAAGAGTAACTAGTAAAGCACTCAAGCTTTGGCCCTTTCAGTTAATTAACAATACATTAATTTGTAATTTGTTATTATGAGGTTCTTGTGAATTTGTGTTGAAGTCATAAGGTTACAACTGTACTTTTTTTACAAATTTTTATTTCATTACCCATTTTATTGGAACTAAATAATATAACTTAAGATTCTGAAATTCAAATTTGACATTCAACATACTGTGCTATCTCAGGAGAATTAGATGAGATATCTATCAGGGCAGTGGCACTAGGGGGACTTGCACCCTTTCTGTTTGACCCTACAGCCACAATGCAGTTACTCACACTGTCCAACTCCAAGTAATCCAAAATACAAAGGAAAAGACACAATGATGAACACTAAAACCACCAAGTGCATTAGGATATCTTATTACATCAGTGAGTCTTTAACAATGAACTAAAAAAAACAGAAAATTAGCGTGACTCACATCACATTTCATGAATGAGGTAATTGCTTTTTATCTCTTCAACACTCTCAAATCAAGCTCTTTTATAATACAAAAAGCAATATATTTTGTACTAAACCAAGAGCAGAATATTTTTATGATTTTCGCTACATTGAAGTTTCACTAGATTTTAGGGAATAAACATCATAATTTTCTCGCTCTGAAGTCAGCCCTTTCTGATTACATTCTTTGCATAGTGGTCCAATAAAACCAAACAGGCAATCCAACTAGATTATGCAAATCGTATAATTTATTCCAATAAGATTTATTCGATCTAAAGAAAGGAACGAAATACATTTGAGAAAATTGAACAGAATCCATTGGTACATAAACACACGAGTAAAACTATTAACTTGAATTACAGCACTGGGAACCACAGCACGAAATCGCAAATTTACGTGAAATTACTCGATACGTAAAGCTCCGTAAAGTTGATTTGACTGCTTTACGGAGTGTTAATAAAGACACGTAAAGCTGCGCAAAGTTGTCAATGCATTAAAGTTCCGTAAAGGTAACTTAAAGTGTCTGAAAAGATCGGGCTTTATGGCAAGGGAAGTAAATTGCGGTAAAGGAGTCTGAAAGGTCCAGTTATGATTCAAGTGCCTTTCGACAACTTGACTTGCCATAAGCTGACTTCTATATAAAAATGAATGACAAAGTCGTGCGTTACTTAAAGGAACGTGCCGAAGTCTGCACGAGAAGTGACAAAAAATACAACGGCAATGGACTTAGACGAGGTCTATTCGATAACCGCTAACGCTTTTAAAAAGGAAAACAATTTTTTCAAAAACTGGAAGACAGTTCGAGTTGGTAGAATTTTTCGAAAGTAGACCAGTTTTAATTTTTAGTTAGTAAGGCTCAGTTCAGAAGTCGTGCTTCTGCCGTGCCGAACTAATTTCAGGAATTAAAATCAACATAAGCACGGCAGAAGTATGGCGTCTGAATCAAGCTTTTGAAATAACTTCGGTGGGCAATTCCGTTCGACAAGCTCTACCTTGCACTGAACGATCATTTGAATCGCTTGAAGTGCCGTAAAGACACCGCTCTAGTTGTTAATTTAGTGAAGTTCCTTAAAGGTGACAAAGTGTCCTGAAAAATCAGGCTTTACGCCAAGGCATGTAAATGGCCGCAAAAGAGCCTGAAAGGTCCAGTTATGATTTAAGTTCCTCTTGAAAACTTGTCTTGCCACATGTCGACTTCTACATAAAAATGAACAACAAAGCGAACGTGCTGAGTCGCGAGAAGTGACAAACAAAACACCATGGAAATGGACTTAAACGAAATCTATTCCACAACCCGTAACGCTTTTAACATGGAGTAGGGACCGAGCAATATCTCATTCCCATTGCTGAAGTAAGTGTTGACAACGCCATGAACTTCTGAACATGAAGTCAAGACACAGGTATTTGCAAATTAAGTTTTTCATTATTTAAGTGATATCTAAGATCGAGTTAAGTAACAACCCAGATATTTAAACTTAACTTTGTGTTGTTTTCTGATCATTGTCACAGAAATAAAAACAAACTAATTCAGCATTATTTGCTTCTTAACTCGGGAAATGTCCTGTTTATCAATCTCCTTTGAGGCCCCCGATTTCCTTTTCGTCTTTTCTTTAACCGTCGCAACGAGAACACAAGCAAGGCAGAGTTCAGCCTTGTTCCAACCTCGTTGCCAGGGTCCTCTCTCTACTTCGAAGTGGTGAGAGGACCCTGGGAATGAGGTTGCCTCGTTCCAAGATTGTGGCGTTTTGATTAGTTAAATCTGATCACGTGATTTCTAAGTTAGCGTTGCTTTTTTCGAAGTTATACACCTTATTCCAAAATGGCCGCCATTTTAGTATTCTTTTGTTTACTTGCAAATTAGCCCTTGTTGCCTCGTTTAAGGGAAGATATTCTTTTGAATTTCAAGTTTAAGAACGAGGCAACCAGGGCTAATTTGCAAGTAAACAAAAGAATACTTAAATGGCGGCTATTTTGGAATAAGGTGGATTACGGCGAGAAGATTCGAGCTGTTAGATCCTGTGTTAGATTTTACAAAATGTCTGTGAATCGAAGCGATGAAGTGTCACTTTCGGACAGATACGTTCTTCTTCTTCAAGAGGCAATATGGAGAGCCGTGAACTTCGCCGCCAAGTTGCCATCAGGGAAGAAGAAAGGCGAGAGAATGACTCCAAGATGGAGAGATTGTTGAACAGAGTTGATGAACTCTGTGAGAAAGTCGCTCGCACCGAAAATTCAAACTCTTCAGCCAGCAAAAGAAAAGGAAGGAGAACTTCTGTGAAAGTACCCTCTCAATGCAGAGTAAGTTATTGTTTTCATTGTATGATCAGATATATGTTTAGTTTTCGGAGATCGAATCTGTTTTTACGTGAAGTTTTAGTCTACGTCTCACTAGCCAAGGGTTTATGTAAGCTCAAGTCTAAACTCATAAGCTGCTGTATCATGCAGATAAGATCCTGCATCATGTAGAATAGTCTCATTTGCGAGGAAATAAACTTTAACTTAGCCTTTTTGAGAAAACAAGTACAATTTCTCTACTATCCAACTATAAATGCTCTCCTTTGAGTCCTCAAAACAATGTTTTGAGCTTGCAAATCTGCCATGTTGGATCAACCTCGTTCCCAGGTCTCTCTTCTCTGCCTCCCTTGGTCTTTGGAAGAAAGAGGATGTGACACGATCAGTAAGCTTACTTCTGACATCACACTACGCAGTGAAGCGGGTTGCAATTCTGTGAAACCCAAGACAAAGGCAAGAAATTGCACGAGTTTATTTTAAAATTTTTCATAAAATTTTTCTCATAGTTGTGCTAGGTGAAACATGGAGGTGTTGTCACAGCCACATCCAAAATACACGTAACTTCACAACCAATCATATATGTAGTTGCCCTGTGAGAAAGAACTTCCCTTCTCTTTCTGCTTGGTAAGAGACGAGAGATAAACTTTCCTCGGAACTGCTCAGCCATTTCATTTTCATCACAAATGTGTTCAGTTGCCTTCCACAACTAGTGATGAGTAAATTTTATAGTACTGGTTTTTGATAAGTTTAATCTGGTTTATTTATCTACATACTGTAACTTATGAATGTCAAAAAGTATCGCTGTGTCTAAATGCCCAGTAGCCGGGCAAGGCCTTGGATGGACTAAATGCCCAGCAGTCAGAAATTTTCACAGAATTTCCACTGAAAGATTCTTTCAAACTTTTTGATGGTAGAATTTGTTGTTTCTTTAGAAATGCAGAGCAATTCAAAAAATTATGCTCGTTTGCAAGATGACAAAATAACCAAGCTTGTGCATACTATAAAATCGGCATGTGCTTGACACTTATAAAATTTACGCTTACATCGACAGTTAGAGATATTTAACGAAGCATGCACAAGCTCAGTTAATTCGTCATCTTGCACACTAACATAATTTTTGGAATCGGTCGGAATTTCTAAAGAAACATCAAATACCATCTAGGAGTTTGAAAGAATCTTTTGGTGGAAATTCTGTGCAAACTTCTGACTGCTGGGCATTTAGTCCATTTAAGACCTTGCCTGGCTGCCGAGCATTTAGACACAGCGAAAAATATTTAACAATTATTCACCGAAGTGTCAGTGAATAGCCACTACTATTCACTGACACTTAGTGAATAATTGTTTTAGTATATACCACACAAGCTGAATAACTAGCGGCCAAAAGAGTAACTTAACTTGTGACAATGTACCGACAAAAGCCATTTTGTTTTTCTTCGGCTGCTCGGAGGTGAATAGCACTTGGCTAATCACCCCGAGCTAGCCAATCAACGCACGTGAAAAGTACTATTCACTTGTGTGGGATATACTAATGGTTCATAACTTATGCATGACAAATATTGATTCAAGACGCTGTCCATTTGTAAGACAAACTCATTGCCAGGCTCTCTTTCTTTTTTCTGCTTCCCTTTGTTGGGAGGAAGACCCTGGTTGTGGGTGGTCACACATCCTCCTGTAACACAAACTTTTCCACCAAGGTAGAGTCGACAAATAATTTTTGTCAATCACAACTGAAGTGAAATAAAGTGATTGCTGGTCATCGCGTTGAGGGAGATAGTTTTTTAACCCTTTACTGCCCAAGGGGTCTCCCTTTGAGTACAATTGTCTGGTGTTAGACAGAGTAAAATCTATAAGTGGGTCTCGGGCAGGATAGGGTTAAAGGGGATAGTTTTTTAACCCTTTACTGCCCAAGGGGTCTCCCTTGAATTGAATTAACCTCTTGACACATTGCTCGCTATATAAAACAATGTTTTATTTATCATTTTGCAAAATATATTTCTTGGCTATGCCAAGGAAACATGTTAAAACATCTGTCTAAATATAAACATAAACCTGATGCAGATGATTTGTAAGTGTGGACTTTTGTCAACAAAACTGTAAATCATTTTACATTGCTCCAAATCAAATGCAAGAGAGTAATTGGTTCATCAGATCGGCGTTACAGAATTTTTCCTTAAAAAATGGTTTACCACAAGGAAAAACAGTTGAAGAGTCAAAGAAAAAATACACATACACTATGCAGTATTCTATATGTCTCAACTGTGGCAAACCCTTGATTCAACATGGTCCGGTAAGCACTTACAGGATGGTAGTATCAAAAACGAAGACCCTGAAAATGAAGACCCGAAGACCTAAGACCTACAAAAACGAAGACCTACGAAAATGAAGACCCCCTACAAAAATGAAGACCCCTACAAAAACGAAGACCTACGAAAACGAAGACCCCCTACGAAAATGAACACCTCCTACGAAAACAAAGACCCTTTTATTTTTTGTAGGAAACTGAATAATTTTGTAGGAAACGAAGTAATTTCAATATAACTCTTCTTGGCCAGAGCTGATGAATAACAGCGGTTCATGTGGAAATAGACCAAGCCTACTTATAATGAAATTATTTCGATGCTTTCTTTTATGTCGATGTAACCTGCGATCACACCCTCGTTCCCTGTATTTGGCCAAAAATGTCCAAAAAACTCCCTCTTTTCTTGGGAAGGCAACCCTCCAGAGAATTGATTGACTCTGAATTACTAGAATTTCGATGGGAGTAGCTCTGCGACAAGGAAGACATCGAAACAGGCAGCTTCGGAGCCGTTTTCACTACCGAAAGTTGTCGAGGAAGTCGTTGTTATCAAAAAGTTGCTTTGGCAAAACACATACGAGAAGCATTTGTTTCTCAAAGAAGCCAAAATCCGACCTTCAATCCACCCATCACCTAGTCTGAATGAAAGGGTTTTGCGCAAATCCATTAGCCATGATGCCGGAATAAATCTTGGGCTTTTTGGTATAACTGAACATCCTCTAAGCTCTTTGCGGGATTTCCTGGAACTTGATTCGTCTCAACCGACGAGCAGTATGTTGTTGGATTCTTGTGCTTACACACAAAAATAGCTGGCGGAGCATGTTGTCCTTGGTGTTACCCTGGTCCCAGCGGTTTTACTTGGTTTTTCTCCGCGCCTCATGCTCGCCGCTCTCCACTATGGTTTTCTCATCTCATACGAAGAAAACTCAAGAAAAAACTCTGCGACCAGGGTACCTTGGTGTCAAGTATCTTCATGAAAATGATATTGTCCATCGTGACTTGAAACTAGGAAATGGTGCCGCCCCTTTCAAATTTGACGCATAACAGACATCAAGGTGAAAGAAAACTTTACAAATGTCGAAATAATTCCATTATTAGCAATTATTGAATAAGACGGAGTCCAAAAAGAAGAATTCTGCAGATCAAGAAAGCTGTTATTTACCGAAGCCGATGGCCGAGGTGGATAACATCCTCTGAGATCTGTAGAATTCTTCATATCTTACCAAAGCTAAATTTAATAATTGCTTTATTATTTATTTAAAATACTTTCAGTTTCTTTATTTCGATCGAACTCGTTACGAAGAGGAACCATTACATGTCTTACATTTGTGTTAGTATTTTATTAATATTCCAGATGAGTCTGTCTATATATATCTAGATGAACCACTATTATTCATCAGTTCTGGCCGAGAAGAGTTATATTGAAATTATTTCGTTTCCTACAAAAAATAAAGAGGTCTTCATTTTCTTAGGAGGTCTTCATTTTCGTAGGGGGTCTTCATTTTCATAGGTTATCGTAGGTCTTTGTTTTCCCTGTCATTTTCGTAGGGGTCTTCGTTTTCGTAGGGGGTCTTCGTTTTCGTACGGTCTCCGTTTTCGTAGGTCTTCATTTTCGTAGGTCTTCGGGTCTTCATTTTCGATACTACCCTTACAGGACTGTGTTCTTTTCAATCTTGGTGAATAGCTGCAGAATAGTATTAATTATTGTACAATATATTTGAACGTGTTAAGAGCAAACCTTTAAGGCAAGTGGACACTACTTTTCCCAAAGGTGTCTGCGTAATACAAGTTCCATTCTATTATCATTTCCAAATATATTAATTGGAATTATTTGCAATTTGAAGATATTATATTTCTATTATTATTTTCCAGAATGACTTTCGCAAGATGTACAAAGCCTTAAAGCAAAATTCAGATTTTCCTGGATTTTCATTTGAAGAAGGGTAAGTATTCCAACAAGACTAATGCAAAGTTCTTTCAGTTTTATCTCTTATTATAAAAATGGTAGCAAAACTGGCAGCATGTACCAGTAAATGCTTTAGAACCTCTAGTGTTGCTCCTCTTAGGTTTCTTTGAGAAGTTCCCATAGATGGTTTCTTGATCAGTACTCCAACATGGCAAATATGTAAAACAGTCTGGGAATTTTGAATTAATTTTCTGTGTTGCACTGATGTTTTTAACTGTGCATAAATAAAGCTAGGTTGAACACTTGATTTTGAGAGCATTCGCCATTCCGGCTAGTAACCCTCAAAATTCACTGAGTCGCCTGGATTAGTTTTCACCCTTCCAAAAGTTTTGGACATTAGCACTCGCCTGGACGAGCAGGTGAGTGCTAATGCCCAACCTTCTAAAGTTACATGTATCATTCATTCCTATCTGTGTAGTAGTAAGCATAAACCTGTAACAAAGGTGCAAAATCTAATTTTCTGATTGTCGTTTTCATTGAAGCATAGATGTGTGAAAGAAAAACATGTTCTAATTGGCCGCAAACATGATGTGCTTGGTAACCAAACATTTGAAGGGTTTATATGATACCTTTCATATGTTTCATTTATTGCGTGCGTAGCTGCCATCTGAATCACCTCATTCCTGTAATCCTTGGACAATTGTTTAACAAAAACATATCAGCAAATTTGAAAACTTTTAAACTTTGGTGTGAAAGTGTGCTTAATGGCCAAAGAATTTCAAATGTTTGGTTACCAAGTATGTCATGTTTGTGCCCAATTAGAAAATATTTTTTCTGTCACGTGTCTGTGCTTAGATGAAGACAATGGTACTAGTCAGCTGAAAGCTGGTGTTATTTGTAATGTACAGTTACATAAAATATCCACACTCTCCCCCACCACCACAGAAGGGATTGGAATTTCCCTGGGGGTGGCATGGGGGTTCCCTAAGACCAAAAAAATTAAAGAAATGTATGGGACTTATTTGGAATTTCCAGAAAGATATGGGCATCCTAGAAAATATCCCTTCCATGGGGGAAATAGGGATATTTTCTGGAATTACACAATTATGGAATAATTTACCTGAAATCTTCTAGTGACAGTGGGACACAATCCTCTCTGCACTGCTATTGATATCACATATATTACACAAGCAAGAAATGTTCTTATGATACTACAGAAAAACTAAATGGTGTTACTTCAGATTACAATATTTTTCAGGTTGTGTTAATATACTGATGTACTTATCATGTGTTTTTTTTTGTCAATTTTACAGAAGCTGGCCACAGGCTATCTGCCCTGAGTAAAACAACTTGGAGCGAGCAAACAAAGGATGAGATTAAGCAAGTGCTGATAGTAGAGTATACAAGCTCTGACGAGAGCTCATATGAGCCAGATTCTGACTCTGAAGTCCCGCAGTTACAAAACTACAAAGTTAATCATTTGAAATGGGAGCGTACGAGATTGACAAATGTTAAACAAACACTGGACAATATATACTTAAAGTCTCTTCCAAGGCGAATCCGTCAATCACTTGTCCCTCAAGTGTCACATTCACAGGAATCTGAGAGGGAAATTCCATTAAATGTTATAGACTGGGCTGTGCGACAAGCAGCACCAGCAAGGACGGCTTTACAGCCATTTAACAGCGCTTTAAAAGGGCTTTACGGACATGTAAAGTAAAACTTTACGCAACTTAACAATGCATTAAAGTTTCGTAAATGTATCCCCTTATGCGTCTTTATGGCGCCCCATAAAGATGCTTAAAGTTCAGCTTTACGTCGTCATAAAGATCCGTAAGGTTCTGTAAATGCAGGATTTAAGGTACCTTTACGGCGGCTTTACGGAACAGTAAAGTTGCTATTTCATGCTGTGAACTTACTTCTTTGACGATGTCCAGAAGGATTGTTTCACAGTGTACAGGTCAGCAACAGTTAAAATAGGTCAGGGTTTAACAGAAAACGGGTCAGCGAGACAGGTTAGCAAAACATGCACATATCTTCGAATCTGAAATGTCTGAGCTGAAAACTGACTTAATCACATGGCTTAATTACATAAGTTATTGTCAATCAAAATCAATCAGGAAATCAAGTTAATAATTCATTGTATTGATGAAATACTCTCCGCCCCAATAAGGGCGTAGTCCTTATCATAGCAAACGTTTGTTTAATCGTCGCCTTCAGCAGGGTGAATGACAGCAATTTTTGTCACTGGACAGCTGTACTCTCTGGTGGCTGTCTTGACTGTAATGTTTCGAATGTGTCCATCAGCTCCAGGGTATACTTTGGTTACTCTTCCTACAGCCCACTTGCCTCTCACAGCGTTCATATTGGCTACCGTAACTATGTCATCAACTTTAACTTTGCGGTTCTCAATGTGCCACCTCTTTCTTGTCTTGCCTGTGGTGGCTGCTACACCAGAGTGTCCGTACTGATGAGCATGTCTTGTTACCAGTAAGGAAATCCAGTGGTCACTTGGAAGAAGGGCAGAGTGCCTCGTTCCATAGGACACGACAGCTTCATCCACTCTTCCTCCAACTCTGATAATTCCATTTTGATCTCTGAACGGGCTGAGCGATTTGAATTCGCCCCTATCCAGTCTGCTGTAAAGGGTTGTCTGTACTTGGTTTGTCCAATAAATTTCTGCTTGCTGGAGCTTCTCAGGGGTCAGTGGTCCTTCCTTTCCGTGCTGGTTGTATTTTCTCAGTGGTGTCTTTACTGCTAGCCTGCATATTTGTGCCGTCACGTGGATCAGTTTTCGCCAGCTTAAGAACTTGCGGGATCAATACCGTTGCTAGTTCTCAGTGCGGTGACTGCAGTCAGTATCTGCATCTGACAGCGTTCCATCTACATTTGGAGCTCATGGGGATGTCATAATTGGCCATTGGCTTTCTGGTAGGTACAAGAACTCCGGGCCATTCTTCCATCTACCTTGTAATTCATTAATGCGGATCCCCCGCGACAAGTCGTCAGCTACATTATCTTCACTGGGGATATGCTTCCACTGGTTTGGATCTGTGTTACTCTGAATTTCTCCCACCCTTGAGAAGACGAATGGTTTAAAGCTGTGTGATGGACTTTGAATCCAGGCCAAGGTGATCGTACTATCGGTAAAGAACTTAACCTCTTCAAACTGTATCCTAGATTCTAGTCTGCTGGTCTGATTCTAGTCTAATGTTTTCAAACTTTCCGTCAGCCCAGCAACAGAGTATCTGATTGGTCAATATGTGCCTGATGACAGATAGTTGACAGAAGGGTAAATAAAGCATTATAAGTTTCATGCAAAGCAAAACAAAGATGAGCAATGCAAGTCATGCAATGGTGCAGATCATCTTGATCATCAAGATGCGATTGTCTCGGAGAAGCCTTAACTGCTGAAAATCAGTTCTTTAAAAGGTGAACAGAAACAAGCTGTTGTTGGTGTCCTTAATACAGACTGCCTGACTCTGTGATTCTGCTGTAGGAGACTTGGCGGACTTTGGTTTCTCTCTGGACATTGAAGATTTCAATTTACGCTTCCAGCGTTGTTGAGTCTCAAAGTAATTGGAAGAAGTTGCCTCGACATCGGCTATTACAGGGTTTAAATTAGCCTTTAAGAAACGGGCTAGTTCAACAGCGTTCCAAATGTTTAACGCATACTTCGTACAGACTCTGGAGGAATAACTTGGATCGCTGGAAATGGGATCATAAGTCCCAGATCTTTAGATAAAAGTTAGTCCAATGTGTTTTGTCTTTTAAATGATCACCTACAAAGCCAAGAACAGCAATCCCCAGAGCAAGACATGCCCTTGGTTTAACTACGGAAGCAAGCTTCTTAGGCTCTGCTTGCGAAATTGGTCCAACAAAAGCATTTGGTATTTCGTAAGCATAACGCAAACGTTTTGAGCAACAGTTCTTGATACCCCCTAGAAAAATTGATTTGGAGAAGAGCCATATTTATTTTAATTCTATAACATCACAATTTCTTGGCTTTTTCCACTGGATGGTTTTCGATTCATGACAACTTCAACATGGACAAAGTGTGTAATTCTGCAAATCCCACTTGCGTGGGGCTCGTGCATATGTATGAGCGCTGTTACCTAGTAACGCAGTGACGTGTTTTATTCATCACGTTCCACAGGCAGACTGCGTTGTAAAACCTGTTAGGATGCAATCGGAGAAATAGGATAGCTCAAGAAATTCAAAGTGAACTGTGATACTTTTTCTAAAGCGCATATATGATTCAGCTGTTTGATAGCTGGTGTTTTGACAGGAATTTGTTCATGATGCAGACGCATGAATTATGCTTAACTTGTGGCAATTTTCGTCCATAATTCATTTGTGTCGGAGCGTAGATGTGGAAGCTGTTTGAAAGCTTTACTTGCTTCTCTATACAACTAAGTATACTTCTCTTCCCAAGATAAAGCAGATGTAGTTTAGAACATGGTTTTGATCTTTGAAATTCATAAAGATGTTGTTCATGAAAGATTATGCAAATTTACGCTGTTTTGAAAATTGAAGCAAACCGTAATTTCAGCTTTTTGTTTACATTAAGGTTTTGTGATTTTGGTCTTCTCAAAGTGAAGACATTCTTCACTGAAGATGATTTAATGTACTAAGTAAGGGGTTGTTTATTTACTGGTGTTTTTTATTTCAATATCTCATACTGTTTCCCTTGATTTACAACACGATTCCATGGCGTCCTTGTAGCCAAACGAGCTGGAACATAAACATATGAACTGAATACATTGTAATAAATCGTAAGCTAACAATGGGCTGGAACTTGCTATGGCTTTAACAAATGACTTGCCATTTTCCCTGCGATTTAACGTTGATGGCCTTTTCTCTTTCTTTTGCAATCTGGTACCATTTGATTTCTGATCCCACGTGGATCACATATGCGGCGATTCCACTCCGCATTCCAGCTGTCAAACGAAACGATCACGGAATCATTGCTTACGTCTTCAACAGTGCAAGGACACCAAATTCCTTCTTCGTGGACTACTTGAGTGTTTAAGCCAACTGTTTGTGGAAGCACCATTGCGTTTTCGGTCAACTGTGCATTCAGCTTGTGCGATCGAAACAGGTTTGCTATCAACAAAGCCAGACAACTTGTTTGATGACTCTGCATTCTGTCGCTAGGATACAAAGTGGTGTCCAGTGTCCTTCAGTAATTCAAGTTCCTCATTTCGCATGTGTCGAGTAAAACTTGAATTCTTAATGAATTACACATTTTGTCAGTGTTGAAGTCATAATGTTTTTTTGTTGTGTGACAGTGGAAATGATCTATTAGTTAAATAGACTATTTTGACAAGTGTGAATGTCGTCAAAAACATGAGAAGAGTCTGCAGTCTGTTTTTCTTCCCGTGAGTGCTGCGCCCATGTCCCGTCCCATTCTTCTTTAGGCTAAATCATCTCTCCTCATAATCCCTGCTGAAATTTAGAGAGAAATACAGACTGCCAGCAGTCTACCTATATTCCTCCTGAATGGATTTGGCTGGGCGACTTGCAAGAATGGCTGCTTGTAGCTCCAAGCACGGAATTGTCAGCTGCTTCAGCAGGGATACTCTGCTGTGATGAACTTGACTGCGTAGGTGTTGTCATCCTTTCTCTGGTGTGCGTAGGCACATGCTCGGAGCGCGTCTTGTGATGCGTCAGCAAAAATGCATAACATTGGCGGTTCCACAGCGTTGACTACTGTTAAACATCTTTCGAAAGGACACATTGTCTAGTTCCTTAATTTCCTGGACGAGTGAAATCCAGGTTTCCTGAACTGCTAGTGGTACCTTGTCATCCCAGTCCAGCCCCAGCTGCCACAGTCTTTGCATTTCTATCTTTGTTCTGACAATGAACGTTGCTGCAAATCCAATCAGATTGTAAATGCAAGTCACTTGACTCACGATCATTCTTTTGGTCATCTTTTGCACATGGTTTGGCTTCACTAGGTCTGCTGCCACTCTGAAGTGAAACTTGTCTGTTTTAAAGTTCCACAGGGAGCCAAGGACCTTTCCTCATCTCCTTTGAACATGTTAATTTCTTTCTCTGCATCACCATTCACTTTCTCTTTGAGCATCTTGTTAGAAATCCAATCTGTAACTTTAAATCCTGCCGTCTTCAAAACAGTGTCTATGTCATTTGTTAATTTCTGAGCTTCTTTTTCTGTATCTACAGCAGGGTTTTCATTAACTTTTGAAGTAGAACGGCACTGGCTTGTGAGTAGGCAGGTACCCTGTAAAACTGAGGGCCGAAGGCCTGAACCTCTAGGGGGGTCTGGGGGCATGCTCCCCCGGAAAATTTAAAGGTAAAGAAACCGATCTCACCGACGCGTTGGCCAACATGAGAAGTCGGTCGACAGACCACCGACACGTCGGCCGACACACTACTGACACGTGGGCCGACACACTACCGACGCATTCATCGAAAAACTTACCTTTCCTAACTCTTATTTTGTTACGTCTTTCAGTTGGAAGCAAGAAACGTCATAAGAAAGGACAAAAACATGAAAGCTAAACAGCCGCCATTTTGAAAATGAAACACCAGTACCTAGGTCTTCTCGATGTTTTTTTCAAGGGGTCGGTTACCACCAGTTTTGGCTGCCATTACTGTGCCCCATCTTGATGTCCTGTGGCATGAAAACACCGAAATTCAAAATGCTCTGCTATAAAAACGAAGGTTGCTACCAAGCTGAAAACCTTCCAAAGGATATGTATTTAAGATTTTCAATAATCAAAGAAAGCTGAAAACTCAGGGACTCTGCGATTTTACATTTTAGAATATCGATGATGTCACGTTAAAACAAAGGATAAACTGAACATGTTTGCATTTCAAATGACATTCAATCCTGCACGCAACAACTGATCGAATCCATCCCTTCCGCATGGAATATCGAAGTTCACTGAATTGAAAACAACCGTTCAATCTGATGTACGAAATCGTTGGAATTCACTCGATTCGTAATAAATTTTTGTTGAGAATGAACGAAGAGTGAATAAAACTAATTCTGTTAAGCGGTTATGATTCCATCCGACAGCTTGCACCGTCTCGCACACGCGATCACTCATTAAATTGAACGGGAGATAAATAAATTTTGTTCCGTGGCCAGAATTTGTGTAACCTATTTTAAAACTGATACATATTAAACCTTTCCGCCACTGAGTTATGAAAAGGGGCTTTGCTTCGTTAGCCGTCGCAATAAAACACCATGAAAGTAAAAGGCGAGGAACCTTTATCTTGTAGCGACCACGACCAAAAGTAAACATGCGGAGTGTCACGTAGTCTGCTGTGTTAGCATCAAAATAGTTTTGCAGAAGATCTGTTTATAAACCATTCAGTTTCATCCATTTTACAAGGACGGAAGACTGACAAAATTCTTAAAAATGCCTTTGCAATATATTGAAAACACAGTTTGACTAGATTCATATCAAGATATAATTAATTTATCGCCAGTTCACTTGCGTGACTGCTCATGCAAAGCGCCATTCTTTGTGTTGAGCTCTAATTCAAGTCAGGGCGATACGTTTTCCAGAATCTCAATGTTTTGTATCAACGTCGGAGAAAGTTGCCAACGTGTTGAGAAACATTTTCAATCCGTTCCTAAACACTTCATCTCATTGAGAATCATTACCAACGTGTTGTAATGCATTACGAAAGCATTTAAAATGCATTGAAATGCGCTACAATGCTATTTTCGTTAAGCCTGGTTTTTGCCAAATAGGGTCACATAATTCCCCTCCCATTCCCTTAACACACTAGAATAAGTGTTCTCAAAACATATACGTTCATTACTTACACTTTACGTGATAATTTGCTTTGGGTGAATTCTTGAAATCCAGTGGTTACAATTTTGAGACTGTCATCAGAGTCCTAAATTAACAAATGGATAGGGGACAATTCTTCTTAAAATTGTCTGAATATCACTAAAAGAGTTAAATCACATTCAATTATTTCCCGGACCACATGGGCTCAAATCTGGCAAATCCCCATTATAGTTTTTGTAAACACGATTAAATACAACTACCAATACCTATAAGGCCCTGTTTATATGGTCTCGGGTACCCAAGACAACCCTCCCCCCGAGTTACCCTGGGCGAGCTAACTTTTCACTTAACTCTTTGAAAGATTCTAGCAATCGTTTATATGATCCCGCCTGAGTTGTCTTGGGGGGCAAGACAACTCGATCTAAACAATGTCGATCATGTATCACTTATGTTGCAAAAGTGCGACCACCCTTATCAACGTAGCGTAAATGTCCAGACATCGTGGCCTGCAGAACGGGTAGTTTATTTCTAAACAAGAAATACAAAGACATATAGATAAAAATAACTTACGAAATTTACAGTTCGTCATGTCTGTTTAAACCACGGGACTCCAAAAGTTCTGCTAAATCAAGTCTGGCTTTTGTGATTGAGTCATGTGATGAGTGGATAAGTTCAAGTGGGATTACTATACATGTATGTGAAGCGGTGGTTATGCGGACCATAATGTTTGGCAAGAAGAGTTAGGTTAACTATTTTTAGTTTAAAAACAAACAATATTTCGGCTGGCCAGACCAGCTTCCTCAAGTCCTTTTTAGCAAGCTTTTTTTGCAGGTAGCGAAGCGTGACTCGGGAGCACGAGCAAGCAGGAGGTGTGAAGCGAAAACAAAACAGACTGTTCTAAAGGCTACGTTTCCTTCTAAACCTTTTTGTCCAAGGTTTTTTTTTTAAAAAATGAAAAAAAATTGAAAAATGGTAACTCAATCGTAACTCAACCTTAACTCAAACTCAACTCAACACCTAACTCGGTAAATAGCCAATCTCGCTTTTATTAATTTTAACAAGAAAATGAAGTAAAAATACAGTGAAATGTATTTAAGAGTATCTTAATAAAATGTTTTGACCAGCCTGTGTCTCATTGTTGCTGTCCATTAGTATTAGTATTATAAAAATCAACAAACATTACAGTCTAATAACAGGAAAAAAATTGGAAGTCGGAACCTCACAAATGAACACTTTTTTACAAAAGTTTGCCGGCAAACTTAATTCAAATGTCTTTAGAGTCTTGCAGTTTACTGTTCTTCTTCAGAATCAGAGCTGTCGCCAGCATCCAGATCATGTTCAGATCTTGCCTGTCTTCTTCTGGGTCTATGGGGCTGAATTTGGGGTCTTCTAGCTCTTCTCCCACCTTGCCACCACAGCCTTATAGCTTCCATTGGTTCAAATTCATTGCACGCAGGACCCAAAAGAGAAATGGCATCAGTTCATTTAAGTGGGGGTTGTGAGCCTTGCTCGCCAATCTTTTTTTGCCCTGTTCATAAGAGAAAAGCCTCTCTCAACTTTACTAGTGTGGATTGGAATCAGCAGGACAATCATAAGCACCAGGATGATATTCTTGAATCTATCCTCATTTTGTCTGATAACTTTTTGCCATAAGTCTGAGTAAGAAACTGCTGGTTCAGCTGCCACCAAACCGGAAACATATATCTTCAATTCAGCCCACTCCAAAGGAACAGAATCGATGTCACAATCATTCCTTATCAAGAGTTCTTCAAAATTATCTACTACTGATGAGAGCTGTTCTTTGCCATAGACCTGTAGCTCCTCTAAACCTAAGGGCCAGTTCTTAAAATTAAAAATGGACATATTCATAAATATGTTCTCATTTTCAAATGAAGAAAACCTACGCTGAAGATGAGCAGCAATTGCGTCGAGTACAGCCTGCTTGTTACGACTGACATTCAGTACTGCACTATCTCTGTCACCTAGAAGTTCCTGTCCCTTATAAACAGTTCCATCTCCAACTTCCCTCAAAAATACAGCTTCATGACTTCCTGGTGTTGTACCCAGGCCACGAACACCAGACAAAGTTGTTGCAACACATGTGGTCACATTCTCCACTGAAGTGTCATTAGCCTGGAACTTGAGAGACATTCTTGCCAGAATCTGGGAAATCTCCAGAAAGAAATGAAAATAGTAAACAAATTCAAATGACCTGAGGAGCTTTGGCATCAGCTGATTGGCCCTTAATGGAGACAGAGTCTAGATGGGCCAGAAGACAAGGCCAATCTTGCTTGATTGCTTTTGCTGCTTGCTCATGCTGGGGTATCCACCATGTTCCCTTAACATTGGCTGGTTTCAGAACTTTAATATTCAAAGCAGTTACAGTTGTGCCAGTTGAGAGGTGAATTACTATAAAACTTGTAAATAGATAAAAGGAAGTCTTCCACCTTAGCCAGGTAGGCAACTTGGTTGATACTTTCCTTTATACCAAATTCTAATTGATGTGCAATGCAATGTACAGAAATTAAGCGTTGTACATCAGCTTTAATCATTGTAACTACATCATTTCTAATTCCAATCATGACAGAGGCACTGTCTGTGCTCATCCCAACAGTGTTGTTACGCCATTCATTTTGTTGCACGTCTGTCTCATCAAGAAAACCCTTATCAATAGCTGCAACAATGCCTACTGCATCTGCCTTACCTAATGCCTGAATAGACAAGAACTTTGTTACAGGTCTACCGTCTTCAAGATATCTTACGTAAACCAGTTCCTCATCAGTAACAGAGATGTCAGTTGATTAATCATTCAGAACAGAGAACATTTTGGCCTGCCAAAGCTTGTTAGCAAAATCTTTTCTCACAGTTTCAGCAACATGATGCGTAAATGTTGCAACAACTTTGTCTGGTGTTTGTGGCCTGGGTACAACACCAGGAAGTCATGAAGCTGTATTTTTGAGGGAGGTTGGAGATGGAACTGTTTATAAAGGACAGGAACTTCTAGGTGACAGAGATAGTGCAGTACTGAATGTCAGTCGTAACAAGCAGGCTGTACTCGACGCAATTGCTGCTCATCTTCAGCGTAGGTTTTCTTCATTTGAAAATGAGAACATATTTATGAATATGTCCATTTTTAATTTTAAGAACTGGCCCTTAGGTTTAGAGGAGCTACAGGTCTATGGCAAAGAACAGCTCTCATCAGTAGTAGATAATTTTGAAGAACTCTTGATAAGGAATGATTGTGACATCGATTCTGTTCCTTTGGAGTGGGCTGAATTGAAGATATATGTTTCCGGTTTGGTGGCAGCTGAACCAGCAGTTTCTTACTCAGACTTATGGCAAAAAGTTATCAGACAAAATGAGGATAGATTCAAGAATATCATCCTGGTGCTTATGATTGTCCTGCTGATTCCAATCCACACTAGTAAAGTTGAGAGAGGCTTTTCTCTTATGAACAGGGCAAAAAAAGATTGGCGAGCAAGGCTCACAACCCCCCACTTAAATGAACTGATGCCATTTCTCTTTTGGGTCCTGCGTGCAATGAATTTGAACCAATGGAAGCTATAAGGCTGTGGTGGCAAGGTGGGAGAAGAGCTAGAAGACCCCAAATTCAGCCCCATAGACCCAGAAGAAGACAGGCAAGATCTGAACATGATCTGGATGCTGGCGACAGCTCTGATTCTGAAGAAGAACAGTAAACTGCAAGACTCTAAAGACATTTGAATTAAGTTTGCCGGCAAACTTTTGTAAAAAAGTGTTCATTTGTGAGGTTCCGACTTCCAATTTTTTTCCTGTTATTAGACTGTAATGTTTGTTGATTTTTATAATACTAATACTAATGGACAGCAACAATGAGACACAGGCTGGTCAAAACATTTTATTAAGATACTCTTAAATACATTTCACTGTATTTTTACTTCATTTTCTTGTTAAAATTAATAAAAGCGAGATTGGCTATTTACCGAGTTAGGTGTTGAGTTGAGTTTGAGTTGAGTTTGAGTTGAGGTAGAGTTACGATTGAGTTACCGTTTTTCAATTTTTTTTCATTTTTTAAAAAAAAAACCTTGGACAAAAAGGTTTAAAAGGAAACGTAGCCTTTAGAACAGTCTGTTTTGTTTTCGCTTCACACCTCCTGCTTGCTCGTGCTCCCGAGTCACGCTTCGCTACCTGCAAAAAAAGCTTGCTAAAAAGGACTTGAGGAAGCTGGTCTGGCCAGCCGAAATATTGTTTGTTTTTAAACTAAAAATAGTTAACCTAACTCTTCTTGCCAAACATTATGGTCCGCATAACCACCGCTTCACATACATGTATAGTAATCCCACTTGAACTTATCCACTCATCACGTGACTCAATCACAAAAGCCAGACTTGATTTAGCAGAACTTTTGGAGTCCCGTGGTTTAAACAGACATGACGAACTGTAAATTTCGTAAGTTATTTTTATCTATATGTCTTTGTATTTCTTGTTTAGAAATAAACTACCCGTTCTGCAGGCCACGATGTCTGGACATTTACGCTACGTTGATAAGGGTGGTCGCACTTTTGCAACATAAGTGATACATGATCGACATTGTTTAGATCGAGTTGTCTTGCCCCCCGAGACAACTCAGGCGGGATCATATAAACGATTGCTAGAATCTTTCAAAGAGTTAAGTGAAAAGTTAGCTCGCCCAGGGTAACTCGGGGGGAGGGTTGTCCTGGGTACCCGAGACCATATAAACAGGGCCTTATAGGTATTGGTAGTTGTATTTAATCGTGTTTACAAAAACTATAATGGGGATTTGCCAGATTTGAGCCCATGTGGTCCGGGAAATAATTGAATGTGATTTAACTCTTTTAGTGATATTCAGACAATTTTAAGAAGAATTGTCCCCTATCCATTTGTTAATTTAGGACTCTGATGACAGTCTCAAAATTGTAACCACTGGATTTCAAGAATTCACCCAAAGCAAATTATCACGTAAAGTGTAAGTAATGAACGTATATGTTTTGAGAACACTTATTCTAGTGTGTTAAGGGAATGGGAGGGGAATTATGTGACCCTATTTGGCAAAAACCAGGCTTAACGAAAATAGCATTGTAGCGCATTTCAATGCATTTTAAATGCTTTCGTAATGCATTACAACACTTTGGTAATGATTCTCAATGAGATGAAGTGTTTAGGAACGGATTGAAAATGTTTCTCAACACGTTGGCAACTTTCTCCGACGTTGATACAAAACATTGAGATTCTGGAAAACGTATCGCCCTGACTTGAATTAGAGCTCAACACAAAGAATGGCGCTTTGCATGAGCAGTCACGCAAGTGAACTGGCGATAAATTAATTATATCTTGATATGAATCTAGTCAAACTGTGTTTTCAATATATTGCAAAGGCATTTTTAAGAATTTTGTCAGTCTTCCGTCCTTGTAAAATGGATGAAACTGAATGGTTTATAAACAGATCTTCTGCAAAACTATTTTGATGCTAACACAGCAGACTACGTGACACTCCGCATGTTTACTTTTGGTCGTGGTCGCTACAAGATAAAGGTTTCTCGCCTTTTACTTTCATGGTGTTTTATTGCGACGGCTAACGAAGCAAAGCCCCTTTTCATAACTCAGTGGCGGAAAGGTTTAATATGTATCAGTTTTAAAATAGGTTACACAAATTCTGGCCACGGAACAAAATTTATTTATCTCCCGTTCAATTTAATGAGTGATCGCGTGTGCGAGACGGTGCAAGCTGTCGGATGGAATCATAACCGCTTAACAGAATTAGTTTTATTCACTCTTCGTTCATTCTCAACAAAAAATTTATTACGAATCGAGTGAATTCCAACGATTTCGTACATCAGATTGAACGGTTGTTTTCAATTCAGTGAACTTCGATATTCCATGCGGAAGGGATGGATTCGATCAGTTGTTGCGTGCAGGATTGAATGTCATTTGAAATGCAAACATGTTCAGTTTATCCTTTGTTTTAACGTGACATCATCGATATTCTAAAATGTAAAATCGCAGAGTCCCTGAGTTTTCAGCTTTCTTTGATTATTGAAAATCTTAAATACATATCCTTTGGAAGGTTTTCAGCTTGGTAGCAACCTTCGTTTTTATAGCAGAGCATTTTGAATTTCGTTGTTTTCATGCCACAGGACATCAAGATGGGGCACAGTAATGGCAGCCAAAACTGGTGGTAACCGACCCCTTGAAAAAAACATCGAGAAGACCTAGGTACTGGTGTTTCATTTTCAAAATGGCGGCTGTTTAGCTTTCATGTTTTTGTCCTTTCTTATGACGTTTCTTGCTTCCAACTGAAAGACGTAACAAAATAAGAGTTAGGAAAGGTAAGTTTTTCGATGAATGCGTCGGTAGTGTGTCGGCCCACGTGTCAGTAGTGTGTCGGCCGACGTGTCGGTGGTCTGTCGACCGACTTCTCATGTTGGCCAACGCGTCGGTGAGATCGGTTTCTTTACCTTTAAATTTTCCGGGGGAGCATGCCCCCAGACCCCCCTAGAGGTTCAGGCCTTCGGCCCTCAGTTTTACAGGGTACCTGCCTACTCACAAGCCAGTGCCGTTCTACTTCAAAAGTTAATGAAAACCCTGCTGTAGATACAGAAAAAGAAGCTCAGAAATTAACAAATGACATAGACACTGTTTTGAAGACGGCAGGATTTAAAGTTACAGATTGGATTTCTAACAAGATGCTCAAAGAGAAAGTGAATGGTGATGCAGAGAAAGAAATTAACATGTTCAAAGGAGATGAGGAAAGGTCCTTGGCTCCCTGTGGAACTTTAAAACAGACAAGTTTCACTTCAGAGTGGCAGCAGACCTAGTGAAGCCAAACCATGTGCAAAAGATGACCAAAAGAATGATCGTGAGTCAAGTGACTTGCATTTACAATCTGATTGGATTTGCAGCAACGTTCATTGTCAGAACAAAGATAGAAATGCAAAGACTGTGGCAGCTGGGGCTGGACTGGGATGACAAGGTCCCACTAGCAGTTCAGGAAACCTGGATTTCACTCGTCCAGGAAATTAAGGAACTAGACAATGTGTCCTTCGAAAGATGTTTAACAGTAGTCAACGCTGTGGAACCACCAATGTTATGCATTTATGCTGACGCATCACAAGACACGCTCCGAGCATGTGTCTACGCACACCAGAGAAAGGATGACAACACCTACGCAGTCAAGTTCATCACAGCAGAGTATCCCTGCTGAAGCAGCTGACAATTCCGTGCTTGGAGCTACAAGCAGCCATTCTCGCAAGTCGCCTAGCCAAATCCATTCAGGAGGAATCTAGGTAGACTGCTGGCAGTCTGTATTTCTCTCTAAATTTCAGCAGGGATTATGAGGAGAGATGATTTAGCCTAAAGAAGAATGGGACGGGACATGGGCGCAGCACTCACGGGAAGAAAAACAGACTGCAGACTCTTCTCATGTTTTTGACGACATTCACACTTGTCAAAATAGTCTATTTAACTAATAGATCATTTCCACTGTCACACAACAAAAAAACATTATGACTTCAACACTGACAAAATGTGTAATTCATTAAGAATTCAAGTTTTACTCGACACATGCGAAATGAGGAACTTGAATTACTGAAGGACACTGGACACCACTTTGTATCCTAGCGACAGAATGCAGAGTCATCAAACAAGTTGTCTGGCTTTGTTGATAGCAAACCTGTTTCGATCGCACAAGCTGAATGTACAGTTGACCGAAAACGCAATGGTGCTTCCACAAACAGTTGGCTTAAACACTCAAGTAGTCCACGAAGAAGGAATTTGGTGTCCTTGCACTGTTGAAGACGTAAGCAATGATTCCGTGATCGTTTCGTTTGACAGCTGGAATGCGGAGTGGAATCGCCGCATATGTGATCCACGTGGGATCAGAAATCAAATGGTACCAGATTGCAAAAGAAAGAGAAAAGGCCATCAACGTTAAATCGCAGGGAAAATGGCAAGTCATTTGTTAAAGCCATAGCAAGTTCCAGCCCATTGTTAGCTTACGATTTATTACAATGTATTCAGTTCATATGTTTATGTTCCAGCTCGTTTGGCTACAAGGACGCCATGGAATCGTGTTGTAAATCAAGGGAAACAGTATGAGATATTGAAATAAAAAACACCAGTAAATAAACAACCCCTTACTTAGTACATTAAATCATCTTCAGTGAAGAATGTCTTCACTTTGAGAAGACCAAAATCACAAAACCTTAATGTAAACAAAAAGCTGAAATTACGGTTTGCTTCAATTTTCAAAACAGCGTAAATTTGCATAATCTTTCATGAACAACATCTTTATGAATTTCAAAGATCAAAACCATGTTCTAAACTACATCTGCTTTATCTTGGGAAGAGAAGTATACTTAGTTGTATAGAGAAGCAAGTAAAGCTTTCAAACAGCTTCCACATCTACGCTCCGACACAAATGAATTATGGACGAAAATTGCCACAAGTTAAGCATAATTCATGCGTCTGCATCATGAACAAATTCCTGTCAAAACACCAGCTATCAAACAGCTGAATCATATATGCGCTTTAGAAAAAGTATCACAGTTCACTTTGAATTTCTTGAGCTATCCTATTTCTCCGATTGCATCCTAACAGGTTTTACAACGCAGTCTGCCTTACCTAATGCCTGAATAGACAAGAACTTTGTTACAGGTCTACCGTCTTCAAGATATCTTACGTAAACCAGTTCCTCATCAGTAACAGAGATGTCAGTTGATTAATCATTCAGAACAGAGAACATTTTGGCCTGCCAAAGCTTGTTAGCAAAATCTTTTCTCACAGTTTCAGCAACATGATGCGTAAATGTTGCTGCCTGTTTATCGTTCATGTAACTCTTACCAGTATTAATATAATTTCTTTCCTGGAGGCTGCATAGTCCAACAAAATCGCTAAAAGGTCATTCTGCATGAGTCAGATAGTTAACGGTATGAAAAGGTTTCACTAGGCGATCAAGAGCTTCCTTTTCCATGTTAATCAGACACGCTTCCAGTGGTGCCATTCCAGGTTGAGCATTGCTAGCATCATGAGCTAATTTGGCTGTCTTATGCGCATCCCTTATTTCATGTTTTTTGATCCCATCAAGACAGAAACTGTTGTAATCTTTTTGGTTTCCAAAGGCAGATTTATCTTTCAAAAACTGTCTGCAATAACTACAAAACATAGCATTTCCTTTGTCATCAAATTTCAGCCAGGGTCTTTCATGACTCTTGAAATGTACGACACCTTTTTCTCGAACTTTCTTGTGCCTTGCCTTATTCTGCTGTAGATTTTGCGACACCCGTAGCATTCCATTGATCATCATCTTTCTTTGTGGCTTCCGAATTGTTGTTATCGCCACCGGCCTTCACTTTCTCAAGGGCCAAAGTAGAGGAAGAGGCTTATGTTAACTAAGATGATAAAATAAGATGAATGGTAAATCACCATCGTCAAAACAAACATGGCGGCATCACGGAGCAGATCTCACTAGTGCATCAGGGACTATGTTTACTGGTACCAGCCGCTGATTAAAGCACAGCAGGCTCATTCAAATAAGTATGTTGTGCAAAAACGAACTTTGTTTTCCAACGGTAGTGTTCGTGATACTCTAGTATTTCTTCCGTGTTTTTTTCTTTCTACTAACTTCTAGGTATCGCTTACTCTCCAAAGACAACTAGCTTAAGGACTAGTGCCACCACAGATTGGGTTGGGGGCAACCACTCAACACAATTTGGTTGCCCCATCGTAATTTTGGTTGTCCGGGACAACCATTAATTTCGAACCCTGCAAGCTTGTTTTTGTTTGGAGCACTTATGGATCTTCTACAGCTAGAAGGACCTTCACATCTTTAGAATCACTACTGTATAGAAAATTATCAGGGATTAAGAAGGCATAAAGTAGATCTTCATCAATACTACTGCATCATAGGCTGAAGGATGTGCTTGGATACTATGACCATGAGATGTGGAAGGATGTGCATGGCTGCTACCACCACGAGATGTTAAAGGATGTGCATGGATGCTACCACCATGAGATGTTGAAGGATGTACATGAATGCTACCACTATGAGATGCTGAAGGATATGCATGGGTGCTACCACCATCAGCTGCTGAAGGATGTGCATGGATGCTACCACCATCAGATGCTGAAGGATGTGCATGGATGCTACCACCATCAGATGCTGAAGGATATGCATGGATGCTACCACCATCAGATGTTGAAGGATGTACATGGATGCTACCACCATGAGATGTTGAAGGATGTGCATGGATGCTACCACCATGAGATGTTGAAGGATGTGCATGGATGCTACTACCATGAAATGTTGAAGGATGTGCATGGATGCTGCCACAATGAGATGCTGAAGGATGTACATGGATGCTACCACCATCAGGTGCTGAAGGATGTGCATAGATGCTACCACCATCAGATGCTGAAGGATATGCATGGATGCTACCACCATCAGATGCTGAAGGATTTGCATCAATACTACCACCATCAGATCTGTCATCACTTTGAAATTAGCCTGTATCCCTTGTGGATCCTCCATTGCCTTCCGCTAAGTTGACTTCGGTCGTGCATCATTGACTTGATCCTTAGTTGCATTTCAATTGGAGTTATAGGCTCCCCTAGCCTGTCACCTTCAGAGAAAATTTCCCGGGATACCACGTTCCATACCACGTAAATCACATCGTCGATTGCCGTGTAGCCGGCATGGTTGTCCTGATGGTGTAGTGGTTATCAAACCCAACTAGTTTGTGGGGGGACATGGGTACAAATCCCGCTCAGGATGAATTTTCTTTCAAACATTTCTTCAGTATAAAGATAAGTGTGTATATGAATTCCTGTATACTTCAAACATGAGATTATAGTTTCTAGCACTTTTATGTTTTGTGTTGTGTTTATCTTTATTACAGTGTAACGAACTCAACCGGGACCACCCAATGTTTTTCTGCCAGTCACAAGACGAGCTCAGAACAAAAGAATCGGAGTTCGTATTTCGGACCAGTCACAAATGAGGGACTTGCGGTTAAAAGTTGTTTATTGCCATCAAGGAAAAGACAACTTAATATTCACCGTTAGGCACTAAGAATTTTCAAGACTAAAAACGACCAAACACAAATACATTCATCCAATGATGGCTTGACTGAAGATAAAACAGACTCAATGCAAATTTGAATTGACTTATGTTTACAAATGTGTTAACCGAACGACTCAACAGTCGTGAATGTTGACAGACTTATGTTCGGAATAACTGCAATGTTGAAGGCAAAACGGACCATATATCAGTATTGGACTCAACAATACTGAAACAACGAGGGGCTAAATAAAATACTTTTGATGTGCCTGTTATAACAGATCGCCAGCAGTTGAATTGAAGTGCGACTAAACAGAGTTTCATGACCAGCTACAATTTTGAAGACCGTTAAATTTGTACAACCTGTAACATTAATTCAAACAGAATTATTCTCATCTTTACTACATATCACAGGGCATTTTGTGTAGGTAATCAAATGGTTTCAAGTTTAATTTGGAATCAATTTGTTCATGTGAGTTTTTCAAAAAGCTGAAATTCTCACAAGCGAGTGCAATTTCAGCTTTTTGAAAAATTCACAAGTGCTATACTTCGCTTTTATTCTGTGAATAAATTGTGTTTGGTGGTACATTTCATGGCGTTTTGTCTTCAAAATTCCTTCCATCATCCAGTAAATATATTTGTGTTTCCTCTTTGCTGTCTTGCTGTACGTTCTCAGTATTCATTACGTGAGTAAAATTGTGTTTAGTAATGGCCTGGCAGGTGTTACAAAAACGAAGACCCTCAAGAAGGAAGACCTAAGACCCGGTCTTCGTTTTCGTAGTACTAAAACGAAGACCCCCGGTCTCAGTTGGAAGCTAATTTGGTGTTGAAATTCTTGAGGATTTTGTGGGATATACTTACCACGCATATTACTTTGGAACAGCAAGCAGAATTCGAACGCTAGCCGGCTTTGATTTATAACTAGGATTGCGTGACACAATAACAAAAAATGCGTTCTGTGCAGGAAATCACTCTTGGGTTCTGTCAATAAATAATTCATGTCCACCATATTTTGTAGCTAAAGTAGATTCTAACAGTCGATAAGCCTTCTCTGCTGGAAAATTCTCGTTAAAAAGTGAACAACGCAAGGTCTTCGTTTTCGTAGTACGTACTGCGAAACCGAAGACCTTCGTTCTCGTACTACATAAACAAAGACCCCAGGTCTTCGTTTCTTCAAAACAAAGACCCTTTGTTAAAAGCAGAAAAGCCATTGAAAGTACAATTGTAAATGTACCCCGAGCACTAGTAATTGTTATTTTAGCTTATGATATGTTAAGACAGTTCGCGCGTGGGGTTTCTTGCCATCTTGGTCTTTCTTCAGTCAGCACTGCTAGCTTTTGGCTCTTGAATTTGTTTTTCTATGCAATGAGTCCAAGTTTGGAACAGACATCCCCCATTGAAAGAACGATCGGAATATTTTAGGACCTCAGTAAGGTTAGGCAGGCTTTATTCGGGTGCATACTCTCTTTGTTGGCCTTCCGCACATTTAGTGATCAAATTGTATAGTGAAAACACGATCTTGTGCAGGTGGCGGTGTGACAAAACAATGGCTTGCATGCTTTGAGCAACTGAGGTCGAAGGTTGACTATCACACGTGAGCCAGAGGGAAACATTTTGGCGCACATTTTGGACTGTGTTTACTTCAAACGTTTCAATTTTGGTTGACCCTGGTACAGGTATTCCAATCAAAGATAACCTTCGTACATTAGGAAAAAGATCCGCTAACCGTGTAGCGCATGCAAAACAAGGAAAAACAGTGATTTGGAACTTCGTGTTGAATGGGTTTTCTGCTTTTAATAAGGGGTCTTCATTTTCGTAGTCGGGTCTTAGGTCTTAGGTCTTTGTTTTCGAGGATCTTCATTTTCGTAACACCCATGGCCTGGCCGTTATTCGGTACATATATATGTGTTAACTCTGTCATCCTGGACATTCCCAGCTGTCATTCGGCAAATATAATTGTGTTTAGTGCGTTTCGTCTCCATAATTCCTGGTCCACGGGTTTATGGCACATATATTTGTTGCACCCTTCCAGGCTGCCATTCGGTAAACATATTTGCACAGAATTCGTCTTTAGCATTCGAGGCCCACATTTGGTTTGTAAATATGTATTTATTTTTTAGCCTGTTTCTTAAAATTTTTGGGCGACCATTCAGAAAATATCTATTTGCCTTTCCCTGATGAAAATGAACATTTCACCGTAAATAGAAGCAT
>JAHPZR010055927.1:10000-12500 GCA_019787425.1 Platygyra sinensis | reverse complement strand
CTATTCCACTAGGGGGTCTGGGGGTTTCATGCCCCGAAAACATTTTGCAAAATTGAAGCAATTTTTGGTGCGTTTACCACGATTTTCAGCCGAAACATTTATAAAATGTATCGTTTGGACTTGAACAATGATAATGCGTCGTTTACTTAGCTAGCCAATAACCTAAACTAGATTGAAACAGCCCATACTAAACACACATTTGTGTTAACACCTCCTTGAGTGTCTGCCGGATTACGACGTTTCTTGGCGGTCATCTTAGGAGAAGTGTATAGGTGTACACCTCTGTAGCCACAATCGTCATTTATAAATGTCAGTTGTGAAATCACTCCAATATTTCGAGGCTTTTAAACTGACACGGTATGTGGGCTGTTTGTAGCGCACGCTTTTTCACAATCACTTTTAAGCCATGGTTATCCACAACAGTTTTTCTGCAAGGGTGTTTGGCTATCATTGTCCAAGGTGAGGTTGCTACACACGAAATGTATCAGACTTGAAAGGGAAAATGTCCGTTTTCTTTATCGTAGAGAATTCCACCAGGACCAAGAAATTAAAACTGCAGTACTGAAGTGGCTGCCAAAGCCGTTTAAGGCCTGAGTCAGGAATGTAAAGTAGAATTATGGTTGGGCAGCTATATCTCTTGTTCTATTTGTTTTAACAAGCTGAACTTTTTCCTGATTATAAAGCTCGACGTCCTGCCTTGCCTTAACAAATTATTCTGAACACGTGACATGCTACGTAATCATTTTGTTAAAATTTGGTAAATCGGCGAATTGGTGGTGAATCTATCATATTGATCATTAAAATATAGATAGGACCCTGCGCGCTCTCTGATTGGTCAAAAACCCATGTTTTATCAGAGTATAAAACATAGAAAAGGCGTGTTATATTGTTTTGCGCGCGTAAAATCTATATTTTAAAGCAAATGAAGAAGCCTAAGCCGTGTATTACATTGTGATAAAACACTCCGGTCATTCGAGAACACTCGAGAAATGTAGAAAACACTCGCCTGCGGCTCGTGTTTTCTACATTTCCCTCGTGTTCTCAAATGACCATCGTGTTTTATCACAGTGTAATACACGGCTTAGGCTTCTTTATTTGTTAAATAAATAAGCCATTTCGATGAAAATTTAAATTATCTGCCTTGCTGTGTTTTCATTTTTAGCAGATATAAATGATCAAAAGCCGTCGAATTTTGTTAAAAAAAACACCTTTCACCCTATAATTTTTTGCTGCGAAAAGAGGGACGGTCATTCCAAACGTGAGAGGATGAAAATAATTGCCCTGCATCTAAAACGCGCGTTTGCTGGATGATATTACTAAAAACCGCTACCAATTCCTCAAATAACGGCTATTTTCCGCTAAGCCTCACGTGACATGTCACGTGACCTGTCAGAAGTACCAATTCTACTTTGAAATTTTCAGGACGTTAAAATCTTACTGTGTGCTAAATCTGGTTCCATTGCCATTTATACTTTTAGAAATATAATTAATAGATTATTTTCACCAGTAAAAGCCTTTGACCCAGGCCTTAAACTACATGAGTCAGGTGGGTACAGTTTGTGAAGCCCGACAATGTAATTCATCACTCTGCTGGAATTTTTTTTTTTCACTTCGTCTTTGCGCATTTTTTTCAGTCATCCTCCCTGGCATGAATATTTTTTCTCCCCACACTCCCCCCTCATCACATTTCTAATGGTCCGTCCCTTTCGAAAACTATTATTGCGAGATTTTACCTAAAGGCTCTTTTGACGTCGCTCAACGTGGCCTTTGTGCCAATATCTCGTTCACGTTTCAAGCAACGCCAAATCCCTCCACTTAGAACATTTACCAATGTTTTGCGGGTTTAGTAAATTTTTGGGTGATTTTTGGGCATTTCGTGAAAGAGATATTTTTTCTTGAAAGATAGATTAAATTGAGGAAAATATGAAATGTTGAAGATTTGATGGATTTGGAAAATTGAAATTTAAAGTGAAGAATTAATAGACCGGCGGACACCAAACAGTCCCCTACCAACCTGGCGCTCTTTTTTGAGGGGGTCAACTGTCTGGTAGTGTTCCCAACCCATTTTAATCTTAACAATTCCTTTTTAAAACTACTTCAAATTTCACTCCTAATCAGGTAGAATCCCCCCTTAAGTTAATTTGATTTGATTGCAATCGTGCCAACAGCCAGGTTATGAAGCAATTTCATGTAAAGTTAGGTACGATTTTGCGATTTTAGCACCATCATCTTTTCGTGCAGATAAACATTGTAATTCGGCATGTAATCGCGAGAAATGTTTTAGATCTCTCGCTTTCTGGTGAACATACTTCCGGGAACTTTCTCAGTTGTGGTTTTCACTTTTTTCCCCTCTCCCTTCGCCAAACAGATCAGTTTAAAAGCGTCCTTGCACTAAGAAATATCATATCGCCTAGCACTAAAATACCTCAATAGGCTCAACTAATTTATTAGTAATTGAAATTCATGAAAAGAAACTCACTAAAGAAATGTCAAATGTGAG
>JAHPZR010055927.1:2500-7500 GCA_019787425.1 Platygyra sinensis | reverse complement strand
AATGCTTACCCAAGAGAATAGGCTATTTGAATTAAGTGTAACTTACCTAGAATTCATTATTTCCACGCAAACGAAGACTCCTGCACAATTCAGCGACGAAGAAACCACGACCATTCGTGAAAACACTCGCCTTCAAAACAGCGTGTTTTTGAATAAATAGTTCGCCTATTCTTCAAACAAACGATATGGCGGGGAAAAGACAAAATTTTGTCTTTCATGGCCAAATTTAACGTTAGAATAGCCGACCGATTACGAAATATTCCTATTTTAATTACAGGGTTTACAATAATGTCGTAGTCAAATTTGATTTTGCCGCTCGGCCCGTCTTTTTACCGGATGTGACGTCACTTTTTGTTGGATGATCCATACACAAAAAAATGTGCCAGGCGTCGTAGAGTGTTCTCCCCCGCCCCTGGTTTGACTGCAATTTAGTATTTTACGATAACTGCAGAAATTAACCCACGCTCATTGGCTAATTTTTATTCTCCATATGCCGACATACACATAATTTAAAATTCATGCAACGCGTCAGCGAGCAAGAGCCGGCAATTCGACAATTTGTTATCATAAAAAACAAATTGATGTCAGTTTTTTATGCGTATGTCCTGTTATTGATAATGAATTCCGTAATAACATTGTCAAAGTAGTCTGCGGATCCACTCGGCTATCGCCTCGTGGATCCACAGCTACTTTGGCAATGTGATGACGAAATTCATGATCAATAACAGGACAGACGCATAAAAAACTGATGTCAATTTGTTAATTTCCTTGCAAAGTAGTGTTTCTGTGTTTTAGGACACATTAGTGGAAAATTTTGCTTGAACCCCTAACAAGTAAGCTTCTCTTTTTCAAGATATGCATCTATTTATCGCACCCACCTTAGACTTGGTCTTTCTTGTTTAAGAGAATATTAATTTGTTTAAAATTAACCATTGTGCATCGCTTTTTTGCAAATGCTGTCTGACTCTGATTCAGTGAAACACTTCTTTTTCTTTTGCCCCAGGTATGCTGCTCAAAGTTATGTCCTCCTTACCTCTGCTGGTAGTATTCTCGTTGAAACGTGGTCGTTAAGCAGCAATGCCAGGAACATTAAATTTTCATTGTACTGAGCTCTGTAAATTTGTGCAAAATATTTTAGCCAATGTCTGAAGCTTGTGAAATTGCACAGCCTGTAGACCTAAAACTTTGAAAAGTGTCTTCTTTATTTATCAAATTAATTTGTTGTTGTGTGACAGTGCAAACAAGGAATACAAGCTCTAGACCGTTGTCTGCTTTTTTTCCAATTTAACAATTCTAAAAGATCTTCCTTTTTTTGCTGGGGCAATGTCCTCCATTATTGCAATAGGCCTGTTAGGAAAACTATTTCAAATATTATCCTTGCAACCTTTGGAATATATTATGATGACACTTCAGTATGGACTGAAGAAAAGAGTTACACGTACACTTTTGCAGTATCTAAAACCTGTTTGCATTCCATCTATTGGCTTTGCTTTTCTCCTCAGTTTGTGCTGAATGCACTGGTGCAAATACAGACATCCTCATCTTCCCTTTAGGTCTTAAAACTGTTTACGCTCCAGTTAGTAGCTTTTCTTTTATTGTCCTTAGTCTATATTGAATGTGCTGGCTATTTATACACAAATTGTGATGTCAGTGGCAAACATGCATGTTTACATCTTGGTAAACATGCATATCCAGGGCTGTCATTAAGGGCCGTAACCTGTAGCATTTGTTACAATGAGAATGATTGATTTCCCCTTGATGCTATGGGTGAAATTGCCTGTTGTCAAAAGACTTCACCCATGAAGTAAGCAAATATCACTGACCATGTATGACTTACATGTACCATTAATGTAAATTTGACAGATGAAGATCCACCTTTCAGTGGAAATACAGAGTGTACTGTAATAAAGTCATCATTATGATTATGATGATGTTGATGATGATGATTATAATAATTTTTATTATAAATTGGCTATGAGTGTGGAGAATAGGGCTACAGGTGACTAATAACTTAGTGACTGCCCTGCCATATTCCCAAGCTTCCTCTTTTCAAAGAACAGTCAGTAGATCTGATCTTGATCTGGCCTTTAGGTCATGAAAGGTATGCAGTCTTAAGTGATATTATTAAGTAGTCTAGATCAAGAATGAGGATATAATTTAGAATCACTTTGTTTTTAAATATTTCTTATGCATTACCATATGCCTCTTGTGGTGTCTTAATACTTTACCCCCTAAGAGTGCTAAATGGCACACAATGACATTATTAACTTCTGAATATTTGATGGATTTCTAGCAGTGTAGCCAATTTGACATGTAAATAACAACATCTTATTTTGCAATATTTTTCCCAAAAGTGATTTCTCTGCTATTACTATTTTTGTGTAAACCTATTTAAAAGATATTCACTGAAATTGACTATGGCAAATTGCAGATACCAGTACAGTGTTTAAGCACTTTGGGACTGAAACCTTATTAACAAATTAGAGTGGTGAAAAAATGCATTGACCTGTAGCTCTACAGATGATTTGCATGCTCCTATTAGGGGGCATTTCATTTCAAAACTCTTGGTCTCTAGTTTGATAACCAGCTCTATAAGCATCAAATTGATATAGGGGTTTAGGGACAAAAGAAACTTAAAAAAAAAAAAAAAGAAAGCCTGAAAGCCTTGGAGCCATGATAGAATGTTATCGTTTTCAAGCAGAGCTCTGTTGGCTGTCACAAATCAGAGCCCCATAGCTATAGAAACAACAACATACATGCATAGAAATTGAAAACCATACAACTCTTTTCATGGCCAACATGGTTATTGGTGTGGATCGATGTCAACTCAGTAGAACATGGTTGGCATACTTCACCTAAAGCCAAGCCATACAGCGTTGGTTTAATCAAATATGATATTGAAAATCCGTGTTGTGGTCAGTTGACAGCTGTCAAAACAAGGAATCTGCTGACCAGTATCATGTGACCATATCAGTAGCTCAGGTTTTAAGCTCATCAAGGGCACATGTTCTTTTTAAAAAGACCAACTACTGGTTTTTGCTTTGATTATGGGCTCAAGTTAGGTTAATTTGCTAATCAGCACTGGGTTGTTTAGAAGGTTTTAATATTTCATTGCTTTCATGTTATGTAGTTTGAGATTGTTGAAACTCAAACCGGTAGTGCAAACAATGTAAACAGAAAACCTCACTGCAATGTTACAAAACTCAAATATTCTCACTTATCCTGGATTAGCTTAATCCTGATCATGATTTGAACAACCTGGCCCAGGACCTCCACTTTAAGGCTTGGCTAAATCTATATATTAAAATGTTTACAATTGATTGATTGGTGGTGTGAGTTTGTACATATATTTTACAACATAATCGTGCATTGCGATTTGCTGTTATGTTGTGCATTCATCAATAGTTCAGTTTCTTTTCATAAAATATTTTATTAATACTACTTCTTAAAACTACTGGAATTCTACATAGCCATAGGACACTTCCCAAAAGTGACTAAGATACAGTTAAAGGTATGACAGAAGTACAGTATTAAAAACAGCATACGGGAATGAAATGAGATCCATTCTCTGCCACAAAATTGGAACAATCACAATGACTAAATCAATCAGTCTGGCATAAATGTCAAAATAATAACAACATTTTATTGAGGAATACTTACATGTAAGCTTTCAGTAATAATTCTGTAATTCAATTTCAATAAGTGATGTTCTTTTTTTCTCCACTAAGACTGTGGACTACAGGAACTGTCAATTTACTGTGACTCCATTAGTTATAAAACTACGTCAAAAATGAGAAGTAACCTCTAAGTAAGTTATACTATGTATACTCTCAAGTTTTTATGCAGAGGTACATTTGGTCAGCCAAGCTTATATATGCTTATAACATTGATAACATTACAGCTAAATGGATAAGAAATATATCCTAACTGCACCAGGGTTGAACTCATAACCCACCCAAAAAAATTGAAAAATGAGGACGATGTTTCCCCAACCCAATACAGTGGCATTAATAAAATCAAATAGCAAATCAAACTCAGTGTAGAGCTTTCTTTGAATGCAGGATCACTGATTGGTGCAGAGAAAAATAGTTCATGTTGCAAGAGGGGATATGGAGGTGCTATTAGTAATTTACCAGGTTTCAGAAGAGCCTAGGGGTTTAGTATTTTGGTAATTACAAATTCCATACTTGCTGCATCAGCAAGTCTAGTGCAGTACTAATCATCCGCTGAAATTTCAACCACAACAAAACGGAGGAAAACTAAATATACGTATCACTACGCCAGAATCAAAGAAAGGATTGCAGAAATGTAGCTCAAAACTCGGTAAAGATTGACTATTATTCCAGTTAAAGCCAAGAAATGCATTTGTAGAAGCCGGAAAACGTCCAAAATCTCCAAAGACTTGCGGCGTTCGAGTTTTAATAATCATTGGTGCTAAAGCATTGAACACTATATTTGCTGACGGCTTTGCAGTCATTTTTTCGGCCGTAGTTTTACCAGTTTTTACCGATAACCTTAAAAGAAATTCAACCAGGTATTTCACCAAACCCAATAAATTGGGCAAACAAAACGAAGAAGTCTTTGTAATTTGTGAACGTAGTATGCATGACAACATATTAACGAATTAAACGATGCTTTTCCTTCTTCAAAACTGTAAACAGAAGAAGAAATTATAGCAGTCTACGAAGTGGCTGTCCCTACTAAATCAAAGAAAACGTCAAAACGTAATAAAACTGTAATCTCTCGAGAGTTTATTAGTATAGGGCGAGAAACGAAAGAAAACTACTTAAGCTTTGTTTGTTTACAACACTGAATTATGCATATTCATATCCAACGACTCTAGTCTTTGAAATTTCTCACATTTCTCACAGCATGGATCCAAATCAGAAAATCAAGGACACTTTAAACTTTCTATTGAAGATACAACATTAACTTTAAACCTTATATCGCTAAAGCAACTGGATATATATTTTTTTAAGGAAAACGCAAACGTTTCTATG